>LPNX010851898.1:112684-139635 GCA_001517045.1 Pseudotsuga menziesii
CCGTTGGCACAGTCCAGTGTCAAAAGGGCTGTACATATGCTGATATCCGTTCTGAAATTCTGAATGATCAAGTCATTCAATATCCTTTTGAATTGATTATTGGCTTAGCTAGATGTCCTTTAAATGCATTCCAAGAGGAAAAAAGGAAACCTACAACGACATATGTAGGCATTAAGAGGAAAGTATGCACGATGGTTGCTGATACATTGGAATCAAATGTAATGGAGGGAACGCCAATCTCTGAAAACATTGAAGGGAATGTGTAGGAGCCTATGCATAAACAACCAAGAGTTGGTAATGTGTCCGAGTCAATGGATCAAGTTGTGGTTGATCCTAATGTATTGGCATCTTGGAAACATAAAGTGAACAGATTAATGGAAGAGTTTGTGAAGGAGAAGTTAATGCTAAAGGTATATTTAGAAAATGGAAAACCTAATATAAAGATCTGTTGTGAAATCTGTGGCATTGATTATGGAATGGGGGAAGTATCCTTGGCAGCGCGAACAATTCGTAACTTCAAAAAAAATCATATGAAAACAGGGTCCCATCAACGTCAAGTTTCAATGTTGGGAATTAATGAAATGTGTGAAATTCCTTCAGGTAACAAAGAAAAGCAGACAACAATGGCTAGACATCAACTTGAGATTGATCAAGCAATCAAACTTCTACATGATTTCAACCAAATGCAAGAGCCTAATTTGTTCAAGGTGGTGGAAGTAACACTTTCAAACTACGAGGACAAGAAAAAAGTAAGAGTGGAATGTACACGATGCAATCGATGGTTCTCTTTGGTGCCGGCAAGTGGTAATATTGTTAATTCTCTAAATGAACACATGAAATCAAAGAAGTACACTACTAATACTACAGTTGAGGCTTCACATGATACTGTTGTGTTGAGGAGTGGAACAGTAGGGAGACCGAAGAAGCCTACCAATGAAAAGTCCCAACAAAGTTTGTCTAAGTTCTTGATCCCATCATTACCATCACCATCACATGGGGCTTCTACACGTCCACATCCTTCTACTTCAGGTGTGGAAATTACCCAGGTTTTAATTTAATTTGAATTTGAATATGCACATTACTTTATTTATTATTACTTGTTAGTAGCAGTTAGTAGATCATTAACCAATGTGTTTTTTATGGTCTTGTTCTAGGACAAATAACTCCCTCAATATTATTATGTTGGGGGTATTGGGATCCCTATATTGAGAGAAGAGGGGAGAGATTGGACACAAATGTTCTAATGGATGATCAACGTGGTGGAAAAATGTGGGCCATAGAGAAACATACCAGGAGAACACTAAATTATCATGGTATTGAATGCAATATTAATGGTACATACAGACATATTCAATGGAAGAGGGTTTCTCAAACATGAATACCTTTTGATTCATTGACATGCAATTTTTGTAAGATTATACCTAATTGTGATGACTTTCTAATGCGATTATATCGCGAATCAAGGAGCAACATGAAAAGACATGGGAGAGATACAGGGAAAGGGAGAAGGTTGGACCATTTGACTCAAACTTAAGTCAAACTTGTTGCAAGAGAAGCAAATGCTACACATAGGTTAACAATGCGATCTCTTTCATGGGAGAGGACAAATATTGCCACACTGTCTATAAGAACAAGGTCTCTACGGGAAAATTTGTTTGAATCTGTAGGAAGGAAGGATGTGTTCAGGTTTTGCAAGGATGTGTGTGAGGCTTATAAGCAAGGAAAATTACAATGTAAAGATGCAGTTTGGGAATTTGTTCAAGATATATTTCACAACCTAGTTCGTTCAAAGTCGGGTAGAAGGTATAGTGCATCCACTCAATCCATTTATGAGATGATTAAGTTATGGGGAGGTCCTATATTACATATCTTTATTAGCTTGAATCTGGATGGCCCTTCAATATCTACAACTTTAAGGCAAGTTAGAAAATCATTGACATATATCCCAGGGAGCAAGAGTACATTTTTGAGACAATCGAAAAAGTTTATGCTTCCTATAAAGCCAAACATGGTATAGAGGGCCCAATTCCCGTATGCCTTGCTGAGGATGAAACTGTTGTGAAAAAATATGTAAGGTGGGTAGCAAAAAGTGATACATTGGTGGGTTTTTTTGGTATGAAAGAAGAACATAAGTGCCAATCAAATTTCTTGGTGACAGTTGGTGAGGGCGTTGCAGGCTATGAGATTATTACAGACACCTTCAAGAATTGTGTGATTGGTCATTATGCATGTGTTATTATTGTGAACCCTTTACATGAGAAGCTTCCTCATTTGGTTGTGGTTGTTCGTCCAACATGCAACAGGTTTGATGCAAATTTTGTCCATTGACAATGGGAAAAAGTAGAAGACCTATGGAAGAAACATGTGGAATATTTTTTAGGACCTATTATTGGTCATTCCTCAGATGGGGATAGTAGGAGAAGAATGCTTATGTTGAAGGATTATTACTCAACGACAGGCATGAGATATCAAATTCCTTGGGAAGGGTGGAGACTAACTGGGTTTAATGATGGCTTTAAAGTAACAGGACTTCATGACCAGGATTACATCCACAATAGAAAAAAGCTAGTGAATCCTTTGTTTAGTGGTCGACGAGATCTGATTGTTGGAAAAGAGTTGATTATTTTTAACCATGTAAGAATGGTTTATAACAATTTTAAAGTGGATGACCACAAGCTTAAAATTGATGATATAGAGAGGATTGATCGCCAAAACTGGGGTTCAGCACAACGCATTGCTTCAAGGCATGTCCAGAGGTGCTTGAAGGAAATGAGATGTACAGGTGGCAGGAGAAAGAGGACATCGGGTACAGAGACCTATCTAGCAATCGTTGCTGACTATATTGATATTTTTTTGTCTCCTAGTTTAACTCTTTGGGAAAGAGTGTGAAATTATTCAAGATTCCATCATTTCTTCACCTTATGGCTATGTTGGGTAAGAGAACAGGGAAATACTAATCTCAACATTAATTTCATTAGTAGAGAGGCATATCAAGATGTGAAAATTTCTTGCCACTTTGCGGTTTTGTTGATGATATTATCTCATGATCAATACTCTAACTTACCATGTGCATTGCACCTGACTGGGTCAGATGTATGTGAGAACTTCTTCAGCAAAGTCCGTGTCATGGTTGGAGTAGAGAGGGCATATGATTTTGCTGACTTACTTCATGCTATTGGAACCCTTAATAGAGTTGCTGAAGAAGAAATGAATCCTAAAGGGCTTCATTTCAATAAATCTCATAAGAAACAAATGAGTATCTGGAACAAATTGCATCAACAAACAGTAGAGGAAGGTGATGTCTTGTCACAATATGATTCAATTTCCACCGATAATAAAATTATAGAAGCTCTCAAGATAGGATTGGAGGATGCACATGGAATTTTACAAGGTCTTGGCATGCAACCAAAAAGACACACAGAAGATTCTTGGTGTTTTAAACCATGGATAGAGGATCACAATGTTCCAACATTTGAAGAGGTGGATGAAGTAGCTGATAATTATCCACCGGGTCATTCGACATCCATATTCCAAGCTTCGTCTTTTATGTTACTCAATGATAGTGAATTGCAAACGATGGAAAGTGAGTGGAGGCACGAGTTGGATGGAATTTTAGATTCCGTTGATGAAAATGTAAACATATCTACCAAACCAGTGGTGGACCTCGATGGAAAGGGCATGCACAAATCTTGTTTGGTTAGTCAATTGAATGGAAACCCGACATTATCGAAAGATAGATTGACTAAGGTGAGGAATGGAGTATACTTCAGGAGAGATGAGAGGGCCCCTAAAAAGGGTGTTGCAATTGGTTTTGGAATTGGATCAGATTGTGTGGTGTTGTTTGAGAGCGAGTCTATAGCTTTAGCTAAACGTACTACAAGAAAAGGTGTATCTGAAAGTACAAAGCATGGCGTTTCTTCTGGGACTTGTTACATTGGAAGAGTTCAAAGAATAAGAAAGAAGGATGGTAATAGGGTGTTTGATTACCATAATGACATTGATCTTTTGGATAGGCCTGAAGGTGTTGAGCTTCAATGTTGTTGGTACAATAGAATAAAGGGACAACGCATGTACAAGTATGATTCAACAGATCATCTACTCATACAACTTGAATCTGTTATAGCAACGACAAACCTATCATAAAATATCAAGAACGACACATACAAGTTAGAAGAAGGCGACCAAAGAATTTTTGAGGATTTCATTAAAAATTTAAATAGGGTGAAGTTTTCAAACCATTCTAATTTATCTTATCTTTTGTACTACTATCTTATAACTTATTTATGAAGTAGTATTTTTTGTATTATTGTTGACTCGTTTGTATAAATTTCATACTCATTTTAATTTATCTTATCTTCATGTGCGGTGAATGGTTCGGATGCCGAACAATTGGGATAACTCTATGTGAAGTTATCGATTGTCAAATATTTCTCTATGCGTTCTTGAAGCATGGTTCTTGAGGGTTGCTGAACTGTTCGCTAGTTCAACAATTATGTTTAATATTACTTTCAAAAGGATGAAACTAGTTTTTGTTTGTCAAATTTTGATGCTCATGCCCATATTGCTACTTCGATACTTAAATGGAATATTAGTTAATGCGTTTTTCTTGAAATGTGTTTTCTAAATTTTTTCTTAAATGGCATATCATGTTCTTTAATTTCATCATGTTTGTGTGGAGTGCATATTAACTCATTAGGAAATTGTGATTGTTGTTGATTTGAAAGATGGATATGGCGTGGAAATCTATTGTTATAAAACTCATTGTTGTGCACCTGTTGTGGTATGGAGTGGGTATGATTGGTTCTACTTTCTACAACCAATGAATCTTATACAATGATGACAAAAATATATAAAACTATGTACCTTGAGAGAGAGAACATATTATTGGTCTTGTTGGTCCTATAAAGGAGTTGCATGTCCACCTTATATGGTTCACCTTGACCTTTTGGGTTTGTTGTTTGTTTTGTTGTGGCCACCTGGGTTGACTCATGATCACCTCATGATCCTTTATCTTACTTTGTCCATAGGTGATGTTTATTAATGTTTTGATACTTTACCTTAAGGAGCGTTACTGAACTCTCTCCCTCTGCAAGATCTTTGCACGATCTTTGTTGATGCTCCATGTGATATCTTGCTGCACCATCCCCGTGACTGGGCTTTCCTTGTTACACCTTCCATGCGGTCACTTTGCACCAGGGTGACCGTGAATCTATTGGATTTTGGATCCTCCCCCAGCGTGACCGTGGCCTATTTCTTGGGTGGGCTGTGGGTTCTTCCACAGTGTAACCATGAGTTTGTTTCTTGATGGAATGTGGTTCCTTCATCAACGTGACCATGATTTGCTTCTTTGCACTTTCTTGGTGGACTGTGGGTCCTTCAACAAGGCCAAAAAACCTGTTCCTTAGTGATTCCTTGAGAGGTTCTTCTCTAGCATGACTATGATCTATTTTATTTGGTGGAATTTGGGTCATTCACCAGCGTGAAAGTGATATGTTTCTTAGTGGACTGTGGGTGCTTCACCAACATGACTATGATCTATTTTCTTGAGTGGACTGTGGGTCCTTCCCCAACATGACCGTGATCTATTTTCTTGGTGGACTATGTGTCCTCTAGCATGACCATGATTAGTTTTCTCGGGTGGAATATGGGTCCTTCCCACATCCTTCCCTAGCATGACCATGAAGTGACCATGAACCTGTTTTCTTGTGTGGAATGTGGGGTCTTCCCCAGTGGACTGTGTTTTTTCAAGCATGACTGTGCAAAGTATGCTTGTGTGTCTCTGTAGTATGTGACTGCATCCTTACCCAGCATGGCTGTGTTGATAGATTGACTGTACTGGGTATGAATGTGCTTGTTGACTAAGAATTCTGGGTCAGTATGTTGTCCGTATGCTTATGCTTTAACCTTCTATGGATCTCTCGCAAGGTACATAAATTGTTTGTCTATATTGACTTGTCCCTTCGGTGAAAAGATCAAATCTGAAAAATATGAGTATATGCTTGATTCAAATATTGGTTATGATTGTTTACTGTTGATATCTACTGTAATATCCCTCTACTATGCCCTGGAATATTTTTTAATTTTGCATATTATTGTACTTCTCTCGGTGAGGAGCTCAAGGCCAAGGCCCTGCCAAGACAACACCTCGTGGCTTATAAAAGTTAACCACCTAAGATAAAAATACTTAGGAGACATAATGCAATGAAACAACTTAATGAAGGGATAGCTAAACCCTACCCGGGGCTAAAAGCGAACGGTTAAATAACGATAATCAATACCGTAGTCTTACGTAGCGTATGGTTTAGGACGGAAGGTGTGGCCTTATAAGGGACTCCCGGTATGACACTACAGTTCAGTACTTAACCCTATTATAGAGAAAGTCGCAATCCTTTTTAAGTGGTGAAAAATAGTTAGGAGTAAAGTTAAAAAGATTTAAAGAAGGGTTAAAAGAAAAACCTAAGGGGTTGTTTATCAAAGGGATATTAGGTAATAGTCTCCTTGAAGATAATTTATCATCATGAGTACATAGGAATAATCCTTATGAATAGAGAACAAAAACCAATGATATGGAGAATTGTCCTTAATGGCAAATAAATGTTATGGTTTTAATTACTCTCTCAGACAATATTTACTTAAGCGTGCATCACACATAATTATTAGCTAAAAGAAACTATTTTATTAATAAGACAGAAGAATAATCTGGGTTGGATGCATGCCTATAAGAATAATTGCTTGACAGCCAAATCTAAGGGGGGCCTGCCTCGGCAAAGATGGAGGCAGAATTTCTGCTTTGAATTGGGGAAACCTGGCGCTTAGTGGGGAAAGACAGTTTTCCTTTTCCTTGTTATTTATAGGTTTGAAATTCTTTTAGAGGGGGCGCGCTCAGTGAGGGTGGGAAAGACCATATCGTTATCTCAGTAAGGGGAAAATTCTTAGGGAAGAAAAAAATAAAAAGAGAAGAAAAAGAAAGGGCTCTCTGCGTTATCCTTTAGGGAAGATGATCTCTACTGCTCCCTTGGGGAAAATCGATAGGGAGTTGTATTTTAAGTTGGATGTTTCTTTTCCTGGGAAGGTTGTTCTTGGGTATATTACATAGGGTGAGCGCTGGCTATTTGGCCAGGGAGAGATACCTATAGCAATCTCCTCCGGACGAATCGTGCAATGATAAAAAAAAAACCATCCAGAACTCACAGCCTGGCATACAGGAGTGGAACTTGTACAGAAGGATCTCTATGTGCATTTCCTGTGAGTCGAGGTATATTTTTTCTTGATGTGAACATACAGTTTCATTTTTTCCAAGATTTTGTTGTCTTATTTCTCCAGGTTGGTCGAACCCTTTTTTTCTTTGGGGCTGAATACATAATCTATCTCTTCTTACATTTCTTTAGAACTCTGGATTGGTCCGTTCTAGGTTTTTGTATTAAATATCTGATTACAGTCAGAAAATCGGTGTTCCCGAGTCGGCAATTGAAGGCTGTTGTGGCTCCTTATCTGGGTAGTACCATTAACAGTCCCTATCGGCTCCCATTACAGACAAGTTAATCCAACTTATTTTTTACCGCTTTACCTTACCGAGACGATTGTTTCTCTCAGAAATCCTTGTGTGCTGTAGAGTAGCCGAATCGCTTAGGACTTTGACCCATTTTCGGGCATCATCCACCTTGCATCACACGCGAGCACACAGATAACGTGCCTTCTGTCCACCTGCTGCAGCATTCTATATAAATCAATGATATCATTAGATTTAAGCTGTGGGACACTAGAAAGGAAGCGATGAAGGAAAAATTAATTAAACCCATTTTTTTTAGTAGGAAGATGAACGCCTTGCCTTTGTCATCGTCCCCAGCACCTCAGCAGCTCATGGAGTGCTGTTTTTTTTAATACGCTGTGTTTTAGAATGTGAATCAATATAGGTCATTTGCTCTCGTCTCACCAATACTGCGTGGCATGAGGTTGCCTTGATTAATTGTGGTCCAGAAAGTAGTCACCTTTCTTTTTAATGGTCTACGATATAGACCTTTCCTTCCGGATTCGAATGCTTTTGTTGATCTGAATCTTTTCTTTTTCTCCATTTCTGTATGGATGTGTATTATTAAGATTGGCATTCATTTTCCATGAAGAAACATGATATCCTACATTCTCCTTTCAGCACAAAATGGCTAGTATCTAATTCGAATAATCTTGCTTTGAGATGGGGTATGCAACTAGTGCCGTTACTGCTTATAAATTAAAGTTACATCTCTGTGCCTACTCCTTTAGGAAAGCGTAGGAGTTTTTAAATAAAATCTCGAGAAGGAACTTAACTATGGGGAATAACTTGATTAATACGAAACCTGGAAAATGGGAAATTAATTGCAGTACATGAGCTTATATTCAAGAATAATATAGAAGGTAAATTTCTTAAGACACCCACCGATTGGGGTACCTAATTGTTGTAGTAAATTCAAGTTCACCATGTGCCCGAAGGGGTTATTAATGATTTACTCTATGAGCTGATTATAAGGGTCCTAAAGGGGGATGTTGAGTTAGAAGTGTCTCTTTGCATAGAGCCTTGAGGAAAGATAAAACCGGCCATGAATGAGCCGTGATTTTTGTAAGCACTCTATTTTTTGATAAAGAAATAAAAAGAACAAATAGGTTGGTGGATGTAGCCTCGTGGACGAGGTGAACCACGTGAATATGGTTGTCTCATTGTGTTTTTGTTGTGCTGGACTATTTTCTTTGTTTACTTGATGGTTATGAATGCAGTATAAATGTTTTAATTGGTGAAAGATTACTAAAATTTTACTTTGCATACTTCTTGAATGTCTTATAGCTTTCAGGTAATCAGGGGGTATTTTACATATGGTATCAGAAACGCTCGGTCCTATTGGGCTCAAAATGCTCCAGCATGTTTCGTTTTAACTAACGATTGAGTTTTCTCTATGATTCAAGAAAACCCAACAAGTTCGAACTGTTCGTCCAATCCAGGTACCTCAAGTTGTACACAATACACATGTTTACTGACTGTGTAGTTGTGCAGGAGAAGGAGGAACCTCTTCTCAGATCACAAGTGAAACTCCTCTCTACATCCATGTTTTCTTCTTAAGAGATGGTAAATACTATACTAATGATTAAAGGTTGAAGTCTTTATTCAGAATTTGTGAAATTGTTGTTATCTAAGTTTTGCACAGGTTCATGGGATCTCGAGTTCCAGTCCTTTACAAATCCGATAGATGTAAATGAGAAATTCCTCTCTTGAATTCATTAATAGGTAGAAGTAATACGTATTAGTAGATTGAAATTTTATTTCTCCTATGTGATCAGGTAAATGCACTTCCAGTGCCGTGCGTTTAAAATTTATTGTAAATACGAAAAGCTGCTGTTAGACATTTTCATGGAGATTTCTGCCTCAGTTTTAGATTAAAGTTGTTACTGCCTATGTTGTGGTAAGGACCATCGTTATTATTATTATTATTATTATTATTATTATTATTATTTTTTACGATTTACGTGAGGAAGATACCTATATAGAACCTACCATGTCGTTTTTATAAGTGTATATCTGCCAAGGTCTGTGAGCCCTAGTATGGAGTCATACGTGTGGTTTCCATGATTTAGTATCTTTTATGACTTCATGCCTTATGTTGATAGACTATTTTGAAAACTTAATATAATTACATATGTGGCCTCTAATAAAATCGTTGGTATTTTTAACCTTAAAAATTAAGGGTGCTCGTCAACTGTTGTGGTAAAGACCTCCTGTGTTCTAAAAACCAAACCCTTTGAATCTCCCTGTTGGATATACTTTCATTATAGAAACCGATCTGTTCATTATCTATGGAAAACTCGAATCCCCGAAAATCTCAGTACAGCATACCCCACGGGTTAGCGATTTAGGTTTAAGTAAATCGGATCTGGAGTGAGAGTGTGTTCTCTCCCTTACTGAATTGGCCGATATATATTGAAAACAAAAATATGTAAGGGTGAATGCTTCATTCCTTTTCTTTCAACGATATATACTGAAGAAAAAAAATGTATGGGTGAATGCTTCATTTCTTTTCTTTCAACGATATATACTGAAAAATGTGTGTGTCAAGGCTACGATTTTCCTTTCAAGATATATACTGAAAAATGTATGTTGGGTTATGAGTGAGAGCTGCTAATTTCCTCTTTATATGGCACTCGCCCTACAACTTGTCTCAGACTCTCATCATCCATCATTTCTACATTGATTACTTGAATTGGAACAGGTGCACCATTCAAGTGTTAGGAAATCATGAGTTATAAATCTTGCTCAGGTGTGCAGGGACGTGTCGACAGTGTAGGAAAAACAAGCAAAGGTTTGCTGCAGAAAAAAAAAATTAAAAATATCTATCTATCTATCTATCTATCTATCTATATATATATATATATATATATATATATATATATATATAGTTTTGAACTTATTGCCCAGCTTGTCGTAAGAAAACACAACTAAATTATCAAGATGATCGGTAGGATTCATTTCAGAATTTTTAGAATGATTGATTGGAATGCTTGATGCGTAAATGACAATTCTGAAGTTGCGACTATCGGGTGTACAATGTGCATATGAATGATTGTACCCCCAATTTAATCTATGAGCATAATAGCAAATGCATCAAAATTGTGTAATTGCATTATATATATATAGTTGATAGAACTTTAGATGTGGAAGTCTATTCAGTTTTTCAACTGATATTTTTACCATTAGTAACTGCAATTTTTACTTTATATTAATTACTATGAATTCTTCTCATAAACTCAATTACAATTTGGACAATTGAAATAAGTGATTTTGGTAACTCTATACCCACCATATTCAGGCATACATGGATGACATGGAGCTGTGATATAGTAATACCATCTGGTATTATTTACAAAGGGTATTCCTTGACTGCGATCTTATTTGAGATCTAGAATCCATTGCCAAAGTTTCTAGTTATTTAAGAATTGGAAATTTGGTTAATCTATTGTTTAGTTACTATAGAATTGATTTAATTGTTGTGCATTGCAGGTAATTATTCATTTAGCATTAAGGTTTTCTTTTTTAAGAGTTGCATAATTGTTCTACAGGGTTGTTTTGAAAGCAATATTCAATGAGTCATATAGTAAAGATTAGGGCTAAATGAGTTCGTTTCTCATTTCAACGATTAGACGTCATTTGCTTGACAAAGATGTTTATTAAGACCACCTTAATTACTGATTTGATGACGTTCTATTTTTCTCATGTTACACCTCTCATGGAATATTGGGAGATCTATCTTTATTTGTCAATGACTTACATGCCTGGAATATAAGTTAGTAGGAGCTTGTACTTTATATTGAAGTTTGATGAAGGGCTTAATGGCGTTGATATTATGATGCAAGCTAATGGTAGTTGTTTAAAATGATCCCTTCGATTGGGATTTTCTGACCTTATTATGGCGAGGCTAATTGCAGGCAATTTACTTTGTTTAGAATTGCTAACAAATTTTGGATGTTGGTCTTATGGCTTTGACAAGCACTTTAAAAGTTCAGATGTAGTATATATAAAATTGCAACAGTGAGTGAATTTTTCTGTTGTAAATTGAAGTTGATAAGTGGTTGCATTGTCAAAATCTTCCGGTTTTATGTGTTTTTCTTGCAAATGGTGTTGGTAAAAGAAATTGAAAGGATTTTGTGGCTTCCTGTAAGTGCCTACTTGTCAATTCTGGTGATAAAAGGCTCTTATCGGATGAATGAAAAACGAAGTAAGGCAAGACTTGTGCAAAAATTTTGATGTTCTTTGAATTAATAAGATGATAAACTAACACCCATAGAGTGCTTGCAGGCATGGGGATTTATGGCCATGAAAAAGGCTAAAGCTCCAGGACTATGATGAGTTAAATCTCATGTGTATAAAGTTATCACCAAAAGAGGGAGTGGTGATGGAGGTAGTGCTTAAAATCTACCTTGTTTTCCCCCAGGCCAGCGAGAGACCATTATGCATTCTGGGGACGCCTAGATGTAAGACATTTGGTTAAGACTCGTTCCGCACACATTAGAGGACTATCACATGAGTTGGGGGACTCTGTGAAGAGAATAAACTCTAGGCGCTGTGGAGGTGTGCGAGAACGGAGTGCCTCAGCTTGGTGAAGCACCCTGAAGAGCACAAAAAGGAGATACGCCTAAGAGGGGTACAGGGTATCGTCCTTGTGTTGGGTGGCTTGATTTGGCACTTGGTGTGCTGGAATGAAGAAACATATAGAGAAAAGAATAATGACAAGCACCCTGAATAGCATAGAGGAGATAGACGAAGGGTTGGTATCGTCCTTGTGTTGGGTGGCTTGAATTGGTACTTGGAGTACTGTTGGCACTTGATGTGCTGGGATGGAGGAAATCCAAAGAAAGGAACAATGCAGAAAAATGTATGTGCATTGCAGGTAAACTTGTACCGATGAGGTAATATGTTGATTAATTGACAGATAGAACTGACAGGTATATATTGGAGCCATTGTGGATTATAAAAAAATTGTATAATGGATTTCTAGCATTGACGTTATTGAGATAATGGGATTTCAATGCTTGTAGTCATGTTTTTATAGATGTATCAATTGCATTATGGAAAATAATTAGGTAATATGGTACCAATGAACAAAATTGTAGATTGCAAAAGAATCTATGACTTTTGTTTAAGTTGAAATGGTGATTTGGACATGAATTACTGAAAGGACTAAGCTGTAGTCATGATGCTGCATTGACTCTTATTTATGAAATTTGGGTAGACCCAATTTTTGCAGGTCTATGAACCCACGAGGATCAGAAAAGAAGAACCAAAAGAGGGATCCGAACAAGGCAAAGCAAGAAGAGGTGACTCCAGAGAAGAATAAAAGTTTTGTCGAAGAAACAAGAAAACACCGAGGACGGTGTTCTTTCTTTTGGGGGGGAAGGATGTAATATCCCTCTCCTATGCCCTGGAATATTTTGTAATTTTGGATATTATTGTACTTGTCTCGGTGAGGATCTCAAGGCCAAGGCCCCTCCAAGACAACACCTTGTGGCTTATAAAAGCTAACCACCTAAGAGAAAAATACTTAGGAGACGTAATGCAATGAAACAACTTAACGAAGGGATAGCTAAACCCTACCTGGGGATAAAAGCGAACGGTTAAATAACCATAATCAATACCGTAGTATTACATAGCGTATGGTTTAGGATGGAAGGTCCGGACTTATAAGGGACTCCCGGTATGACACTACAGTTCAGTACTTAACCCTATTATGGAGAAAGTCGCAATCCTTTTTAAGCGGTGAAAAATAGTTAGGAGTAAAGTTAAAAAGATTTAAAGAAGGGTTAAAAGAAAAACCTAAGGGGTTGTTTATCAAAGGTCTATTAGGTAATAGTCTCCTTGAAGATAATTTATCATCACGAGTACATAGGAATAATCCTTACGAATAGAGTACAAAAACAAATGATAAGGAGAATTGTCCTTAATGGCAAATAAATGTTATGGTTTTAATTACTCTCTCAGACAATATTTACTTAAGCGTGCATCACACATAATTATTAGCTAAAAGAAACTATTTTATTAATAAGACAGAAGAATAATCAGAGTTGGATGCATGCCTATAAGAATAATTGCTTGACAGCCAAATCTAAGGGGGGCCTGCCTCGGCAAAGATGGAGGCAGAATTTCTTCCTTGAATTGGGGAAACCTGGTGCTTAGTGGGGAAAGACCGTTTTCCTTTTCCTTGTTATTTATATGTTTGAAATTATTTTAGATGGGACGCGCTAAATGACGGTCGGAATGACCATATCGTTATCTCAGTAAGGGGAAAATTCTTAGGGAAAAAAAAAATAAAAAGAGAAGAAAAAGAAAGGGCTCTCTACGTTATCCTTTAGGGAAGATGATCTCTGCTGCTCCCTTGGGGAAAATCGATAGGGAGTTGTATTTTAAGTTGGATGTTTCTTTTCCTGAGAAGGTTGTTCTTGGGTATATTACATAGGGTGAGCGCTGGCTATTTGGCCAGGGAGATATACCTACAGCAATCTCCTCTGGACGAATCATGCAATGATAAAAAAAAACCATCCAGAACTCGCAGCTTGGCATACAGGAGTGGAACTCGTACGGAAGGATCACTATGTGCATTTCCTGTGAGTCGAGGTATATTTTTTCTTGATGTGAACATACAGTTTCATTTTTTCCAAGATTTTGTTGTCTTATTTCTCCAGATTGGTTGAACCCTTTTTTTGGGGGGCTGAATACAACATCTATCTCTTCTTACATTTCTTTATAACTCTGGATTGGTCCGTTATAGGTTTTTGTGTTAAATATCTGATTACAGTCAGAAAATCGGTGTGCTTGAGACATCGATTGAAGGTTGTTGTGGCTCCTTATCTGGGTAGTACCATTAACAGTCCTTATCGGCTCCCATTACAGACAAGTTAATCCAACTTATTTTTTTACCGCTTTACCTTACCCAGACGGCTGTTGCTCTTAGAAATCCTTGTGTGTTGTAGAGTAGCCCAATCGCTTAGGACTTTGACCCATTTTGGGGTGTCATCCACCTTGCAGCACACGCAAGCACATAGATAACGTGCCTTCTGTCCACCTGCTGCAGCATTCTAATTAAATCAATGATATCATTAGATTTAAGCTGTGGGACACTTGAAAGGAAGCGATGAAGGAAAAATTAATTAAACCCATTTTTTTTAATAGGAAGATGAACGCCTTTCCTTTGTCATTGTCCCCAGCACCTGAGCAGCTCATGGAGTGTTGTTTTTTTTTTAATACGCTGTGTTTTAGAATGCGAATCAATATAGGTCATTTGCTCTCGTCTCACCAAGACTGCGTGGCATGAGGTTTCCTTGATTAATTGTGGTCCAGAAAGTAGTCGCCTTTCTTTTTAATGGTCTACGATATAGACCTTTCCTTCTGGATTCGAATGCTTTTGTTCATCTCAATCTTTTCTTTTTCTCCATTTCTGTATGGATGTGTATTATTAAGATCGGCATTCATTTTCCATGAAGAAACATGATATCCTACATTCTCCTTTCAGCACAAAACGGCTAGTATCTAATTTGAATAATCTTGCTTTGAGATGGGGTATGCAACTAGTGTTGTTACTGATTATAAATTAAAGTTACATCTCTGTGCCTACTCCTTTAGGAAAGCGTAGGAGTTTTTAAATAAAATCTCCAGAAGGAACTTAACTATGGGGAATAACTTGATTAATATGAAACCTGTAAAATGGGAAATTAATTGCAGTACATGAGCTTATCTTCAAGAATAATATAGAAGGTAAATTTCTTAAGAGACCCACCGATTGGGGTACCTAATTGTTGTAGTAAATTCAAGTTCACCATGTGCCCAAAGGGGTTGTTAATGATTTACTTTATGAGCTGATTATAAGGTTCCTAAAGGGGGTTGTTCAGTTAGAAGTGTCTCTCTACGTAGAGCGTTGAGGAAAGATAAAACCGGCCATGAATGAGCCATGATTTTTGTAAGCACTCAATTTTTTGATAAAGAAATAAAAACAACAAATAGGTTGGTGGATGTAGCCTCGTGGACGAGGTGAACCACGTGAAGATGGTTGTCTCATTGTGTTTTTGTTGTGCTGGATTATTTTCTTTGTTTACTTGATGGTTATGAATGCGGTATAAATGTTTTAATTGGTGAAAGATTACTAAAATTTTACTTTGCATACTTCTTGAATGTCTTATAGCTTTCAGGTAATCAGGGGGTATTTTACATGTACTGTACATTACCTTATCATGTTGTTATTATACATGGCATTTGATGATTCTCGAGGACCAACTTTAACGCAATGAATATTGGAGCGTTAAGTTGAAAGAGATGAAAATTATGTTTGTTTGGTTTTATTGAAAATTATGTTTGTATTGGTTTTATTACAGTTGCTCCACCTGAAACTGTGAAGCAATTAGAGCAGGGTGCATGGAGACTTGCAAAGTGTGTAAACTATATTGGGGCTGCAACTATTGAGTATCTTTATAGCATGGACTCTGGCAAGTATTATTTTTTAGAACTGAATCCTCATTTACAGGTATATAGAATTTGCTTCAGTAAGCATTATGAGCATGGAACTAATAATGATGGATTTGAAATTCTAGTTGTCTTGGGGTGAATAGAATGGTAACATGATTTTGACTAAAATAAACTCATTTTATTTTCATGTTCATTGCAGTCAGGAGGAGGAATCCATGATTTTTCATATTCTCAGTTTGCTATGTACACATTTATTTTTCAATGGCTTAAGATTTGCTTCTCTTAAAGGTATGTACTGTTGATAACAAATAGTTATGAGTTTCAGGTCATATTTCACTACACAGTTGAACTTCTCCATGTATGTTAATAATTTTAGATATGCAACATTAACAATACATTATGCTATGAAACTTTCTTAGTTATGGTTCCAAGTAAATCATGTGGGGAAATTTTTACACTGTTATATGATAGTATTGTTTATTATAGAGTTGTGTGATTTGTTGTAGCTAGCTTTTCAGGATTTACCTAGATTTGCTGTAGCTGGCTTTTCTTCTACTTAGAATAGCCTCAAGGATTCCCAGAATTAAACTAAAGGATGTTTGCTAGTGCTTTAGAGCATAACTAGGGCTGCTGTAGGTGACCATTTTAGGACTATATCATTACCTATAGCTACTGTAGTAAAGTGTAAAGGTCACAGAACTTATCACCTCGGAGCTTATAATATGATAACATTGTATGTAGTTTATGTTCCTCTGCTAATGCTGACTATGATTTTGGTTTAAGTATAAGCGGAAGTGGCTCAGGGGCATAGTACACTAAACAATATGAGGGAGATCGAAAGTGATAAATGGATAGTTAACATCTGGGGGCTGATTCATGTGGATTTTTCTTTTGTGACCTTCATTCATGCTCACTTTATTGGAAGGAAGTCAATTTGAAGCATTGATTATTTGTTTCAGGAACATTGTTGATGACCCCGGACCGAAGGAAGGCTATTTGGGCAATCTATGGTGAGTGCAAAAACCATAGGATAATTTTAAAACATGGAGGATAAATTATGAATTAATACCAATTAAACATGCTCTATGTGATAGTAATTAGAATTCCCATGTGTATGGGATGCCAACTTTATGATCAAGAAAGGAAAATTATTGCTAAGATTTGTTATGGATCCTTGCCACCTTAGTAATGAAGAAACGAGGGATAAAGCAGGGCTTTTGTTTTGAGACGTATCATTAGTGTATCATTTCTTACTAAATATGTGGAATATGCTGGTTCTCTGCACACAACCTTCAAAACACTTACATCCAATGTGAATAGTTGAGTTGCAATAAGTGGCCTAGCAATAGAACAATACCACAGTAATTATTTCCATTGTTCTAGCTATGGAGTTCTGCCATATTCTATTTGATTCCCACTTTGCTCTATAAAGGTTAAATGCTCTCAGCAAGCTACCTTGTTGTCTGCATAAATATGCCATTCAAGTTTTTTTAGTGGTAGTGTAAAGTCATCCACCTTATGATTGTCACCCATGTTAAATATTTTGCACCCAAGGGCCAAGAACTTCTCACCCGAGTATATTATCTATCTACTCTGCTTCCAACCATTTACTACTTTAATACACATTCACACACTCATATTGGCTCTCACTCTGCATACTTTGTTCCTATAGTTAGTGTTATATGTTGGAAAATTATTGCCTAGTTTATTTGCATAGTACCGATTAATATAGTGTGAATGCCTAAACAAAATCTAGCCTCCTAATTGTCCAGCTTATTTACTTCTCGGATAGGAAATGCTTTATAGACCATTGGGTACATTCTAAGGGAAGTACTTCTGTATGGAGTGGAGAAATTGTGCAAAAATTAATGAAATACAGGAAAATGGAATGAGCTAACCCTATCCGTGGTTGTTGATATTATACTTGTAGATTTGAACAATTCTCTTAGCAAATTTCTTGAATATTCAATGTTTTTGTTTTACACTTGATGTCCATGTAAATTTGGGAAGGACAAATAAATTGCCCACTTTCTAATCTGAAGTGTTATACGTGGTATAGTATGGTGCAGGAGAACTGATGAGCTTGTGGATGGTCCTAATGCCTCTCACATAACACCTCTAGCACTTGAACGATGGGAGAAAAGGCTAGAGGACCTCTTTTTTGGGTGTCCATATGATATGCTAGATGCAGCTTTAGCAGACATAGTTTCAAAATATCCCATGGATATTCAAGTAAGAAATCATACCTGCCCTACTAGGAATCAAACCTAGTACCTGTCTCCAAACATGAAGGTTCTCTTTCACTGTGCTATATGCTCGATGATGGGCACCCACTCTAGATAGAAAGATCTATCACATTCACACCAGAGATGTCTCTGTGGTTCTCACTTCTTAACCATAGCTCCAATGTTTCAACAGCTACCGAAACTCTTGTCCAAAACACTGTTATGAAACTCTTATCATCAGGATCGAGGAATGGAAGCACAAAAATGTATAGGTTGAAAATTTGTAAATCTAATAGACTTTACAAGACTTTGTCAGATCAAGAAGTATTATTTTATACAGATTAGGTGCCTTGGTGAACTGGTTTATCCAGGTTAGATGAGAAGCTTAATTTTTAAAATATGTAAATTAAAGAAGCTTGGCAAACCAGAAAATTATATCCTTGGTAAGTCACTCATAGCTGACTATTTGGGTTGTAAGATATAGGTCCATTGTTTCAACAACTACCCAAGTTCCTGCCCAAAACACTGTTCTGAAACTCTTATCATCTGAGGATCTAGGAATGGAAGTACACAAATCTATATGTTGAAAATTTGTAAACCTAATAGAATTTGCAAGACTTTGTCAAATCAAGAAGTATTATTTTATACAGATTAGGTGCCTAAGTGAACGGGTTTATGTAGGTTAGATTAGAAGTTTAATTTTCAAAATTTGTAAACTAAAGAGGCTTGGCAAACCATAAAATTATAGCCTTGGTAAGTCACACATAGCTGACTATTTGGGTTGTAAAATATAGTTTTTTTCAAGGTGATAACTTTTATTTCCAAATTTTACTCTATAGACTACACTTTAAGCATTATTTGTATTATATTAATAACTTTATATCCAGTGGAAAATAACATCAATTCCCCTGTTCTTGCTTTTCATATTTTTTCATGATGTCTTCTGCTCTGCAAACAGTTTTGGCCATACATACCATCTTTTGAATGGAATCAAGCAGTGGATATAACAAGTGGTGTGGACCCAACAGAGCTCGATTTGAATCGAAAGCATTTCTGTCAGTATAGTTGTTCCCTAACCACTCCTCCATGAACAGAGGGAGTGATGTGGATGGTGATGAAAAAGGTAAAGTGACCATATCACAATCTTGCTAAGTACATTTTCTTGTTTTCAATAGAATGTGCATTTTCTTGTTGTATCCATGACATGCTTCACGGATCTATATACATTAGTTATTGCGCCATGTAGAGTATGAAGCTGAACCCCAGATAATGTATGCATACCTTAAGGTTTCGAAGAAATCACATCACAACCTTTTATAAGATAGATAACTACCAGAACTGTCTCGTCAAAATGTATATGATGGGTGGTTTCTTATTGGGTATTATTTCTTAATATAAACATTAAGCATTCAACAAAGATATAAGAACCTTAATGTTGGTTCTATGTTTGCATTTTTGTATAGCAAGTAGTTTCTTTACAAGGATTTATCTATGCAGACTTGAATTTGGATTATCCTTCATGGATTTGGGATTTACTGATTCCATCTTCTAACTTTTACAGATACACAAAGTCTCTCCCATGCAAGTGGATATGTTATATGCTGCTCTCAAGGTAGAGCACAATTTCAGTTCTGTTTTCTCTAGTTTCTTTCTATTCACTAGAATGAATTGTCTTTACTTATGAAGGAGTGCATGAGTTTATTTAGAGCAAATATTTTTTTTTAAATGACTTCAATTTTTGAATGCATTGTGGTTTTTCTTTTTAAGTAGATTGTATATGTTACATATTGCAGCATGAAAATTCTCACCCAACTCAAACTCTGCATGGAAGAAGTGTATACAAGAGGAAATTAGCATGATTCCTTCCGAGTAATGGAGGAGCACGGGTCTATACATGAAATGTTTTTTCTCACATTTCATGCATTACTCCTATTTCCAAGGAGGTCATCACCCTCCTATTTCTAGATTTTTTGCTTCTAGTGTACAATTTTAGCTGAATCAACTACGTGTATTCCATTCTCATTTGACCTGTTTATACACCAATTGATATGGAGATTTGGAAAGCTTCATCTTCCAAGGTTTGCATGTTCAAAATTGGTAGAGAAAACTTGAGTTACCCATCTATCTGAAAAGAAATTATGGCCTCCTAGACCAATCAACTTCCTAGAGAAATTATGGCCTTTGAGACCAATGACTCAGGTTTCTCTTCACTGCTAGAATGAAGTGAGAAATGTAATGGATCTCAAAGATGTTTTTTTCCAATATGGTTAATGTAATCACAGTGTAAAGAGGAAAAGTAGTCTCTCTTTGGCTGTGGAAAGGCTCCAAGAGTTTATTCTTTCATAGTTTCTTCTATGGTTATAATATTTTTAATGTGTTTAATCTTGGATTCTTGTTGCATGATTTTATATCCTACATTAACTCTATGCCTTTGTTGTAAGGATTTGGACTATACTGAAATATCAAAGTATGTGAACCATACTATTGACTTTCCTGTTCTAAATGTTGGCATTATTGTTTTCTGGATAACTAATCTCATTAGATTGATTTCATCATGCACATCTTATGAATTTCTTGGTCGTTTTGTTTTCTTGTGTACATTGAATGCTGAATCTCCTACTCATATTAAAGTTATGATGTTCCACAATTTATGATAAGTTGTCATTGTTTTACCTATTTCCACATTGTGTGTTAAATTTTTCGAGTACAATTGGTATGGAAGTTTGGGAAACTCCATCTTCTTGGGTTTGCATGTTCAAAATTTGGCTCAGCAACCTTGACCAACTCATCTGAGGAACAAGTAGCCTCTCAGAGTTACCAGCTTCCTACAAAAATAAATTGAATGACTCTAACAGGTTTCTCTGCACTGACAATGTGCAGTGAGAAGTATGATGGGTCATACAAATGTGTCATACATTTGGTTGTGGTTTTTCATCCAATGTGCAATAGGTTTGATGCAATGTCAATCTAATCTGTGTGAAGACCTCATGAGCAGGCAGTAGAAATATAGTCAACTGATCACAATTGAACTCTTCTACTCAATTTACATTGTTTTGGAACATATTGAAGATAGAAAGCTTATGCCCCAAAGCCATGATAATTGAAGTTTGCTTATGCTGTTATTGAGCTATTTTGTAAGTGCTCATGCCTTTGGGATGGAAACATGGTGAGAACAGGTCTGAATAGAAACCCACATTTAATAAACGTTTGTATGATTGAAATGGACTTGACATTTTTTGGAAAACACATGATTGCATTTCTATACTGGGAAAGTACTCTTTGAAACAGGAAGACCGATTCTCATCTTTGCTCTCTAGGTTCTTCATTTGGCAGAAATGATGATGTGGTGACAGGAGCATAGCAATTATTTATTCCTCACCATATCACTGCAGTCTGCTACAGGAGATATTGGAGCTACATGCAACTACATTTAAATGAAATTAAATAGTAAAATGGTAGTACTGAAGTACTATGATCAATGGCCTTTTACACAAAACAAGCCATGCCTCATAATAGATAATCAATTTTATTTTAATAAGAAGATTTTTTTTATGGTATCGATCATTTTTCATCGCCAGAGTGGAAGAAGAGTGTAGTGGGACTTCCATGATATGCTGAAATTCCATCCCAATTGAAGGAGAAGGCTCCAAGACCCAAGCCCTTGTATCTTGGACCAATTTGATTAGCTGTAATATTATGTGGCCATATCCAACAAACCCATCAGTTTGGAGTGAGAAACTGCTATCTACATTTATATTTTCTGCATATCACGATAACAGTAAATATGAAGAACACACTATTATATGGATAAAAGATGCTGTGCCTTTTACTTTCAAAGAAGCAATATGGATAGACTCTGATTTGTTAACCATTAAGAAGATGGCAAGATGTATTTCCTTTTTATGTTAAGATTAGAGATGGGCTTGATTTGTATATGCAAGGGTGGGTTTGATTTATGGATTACAAGAAATACAAATTAAGGATATAGAATTAGCTTTGTTGATTTCATACTACAATAGATCTCTGCCTTAGTTCTCCATAAGACCTTAAGTTTTTGAGCTCTAAGTATGTATTGACCTTGCCAACTTCTTGTTCTAAAGCTTGTTTTCAAGATTTGAAGGGGTCAAGCCACTATTGTGATCAACATAAAAGAAGCAATGGGCTTTTGGTTAAAATGCATGCATATTTTGGAAATTTTTATGCATCTTTATCTTCAACAGGCTGTGCTATCGGGTTTCTTTGCATTTGTTGCTATTTCTTCTTAGTTGTGTAACAATTTCAAGGACACTGTTATCTGTGCTTTATGTATTGTAAATGCTCCTATGGCACGGTTTTTTTGAATTTTTATTCTTGTACTTTCTTGTATTCTATAGTTGATGTAGCCTTATCTAACATGCATGGCAGCTAGATATAGGCCTGGTATTACCTTTGTTAGAAGATGGCAAGATCTGTCTTGAAAGTTGAGAGTTCCATTTTTTACTGTAAATGTGGGAAAATACACAGCAGGCATTAGTTTGGTTATTACTTTCAATAAGACGTCAAGATGGATCTAATATGAGGTTTCATGCAGTACATTGATGTCAATAAACTTGCAAAAGGGTGACCACTCGACAATCTAGAGTTCATGCAATGGTTAAAGAGATACTGTGATTCAGTAAATGATGGAATCATGAATAGGTATCTTCTTTTTCTATTCTCTTTTCTTGCTTTTTGGTTTTTTCTGGATTTGATGGCACTACAATAATGGCATATTTGTTTACACGTTAGTGATACATCTATTAATCAGTTTTTGATTCTGTGCCTTTTTAGTTACAATGCATTGGAATGAAGGGGGTTTTGCAAAGGTGGAAAAGAAGTTAACAAGAAAGAATCTCTAGTAAACCCTTCAAACAAGGGAAATGCACTAGGGTCTAAAACTACCACAGTTGCTAGTTCTCAGCGAAATGATCCTCCAGTTCCAGTTGTGAATGTAGTTGCTAAACATTCCAGGACAGGGTCAAATGATGGATATGGGTCTGTACCCTTCCAAACAGCCTCAACTGAGCCACCATTTTATGGGTCTGCAATGCCCAACACTGCATCTACAAATGCAACCCAGATTCAGGCTCTCAATGAGCAGGTAAAAAATATTACTCCATTTAAAGTCTCTTTATGTTTGTGTTTTTGTTATTCATATTTTCCTATTGTTTTACCTCGGAAAGAATCTTGGTTCAGTCATGGTCCAATAATCACAGGATCCTTTTGTCAGGAGTTTTTCCAAAGGAACTAGAGCAACATGAACTTGGTTCAGGCTCTCATATCAGTGAAGTTCTCATATTTGTTTATTTCTATGCTATTTGCTGTTTAATTGAGGTATGCAGGTCACAGAGTTGAAGCTCTCGGTAGACAGTTTAGAGAAGGAAAGAGACTTTTACTTTGCAAATCTCAGGGATACTGAAATACTTTGTCAAAATCCAGATGTTGAACAATTACCTATAAGCACAAATTTTACTAGCCATATACAACCTTTTTTCTAGAAATGTTTTCTGCATGAGTTTAATGGAGTGACAAATATCAGATTTTGATAACTGTAATTTTGAATAGATAGTTACAGCAATACAGAGGATTCTATATGCTGCCGATGATAGTCCAACTGTAATTGTTGAGGCACAAGCAATAATATACAAGTCATCCAATCCGTCCGATGAAAATGATGAGAACAAGGCAAGGAGAGAGATTAAGAGTGTGAGTCATATTAGAATGTTGTAAAAACTAGTAAACCCTATGACATGGGAGAATAACAAAGCCATGGATCTAAGACTATGCAAAATAGAATACGAGTGAATGAAGAGAATCGCCGGTACAACATATGGATAGGACATCATTAGAGTATATTGTAAGGGAAGGTGTTGTATGTAAGAGATTTAAGGAACGTCTCAAGGTATATGCCGTGGCACTTGGTGTAGAGGAATTTAACTAAATATGGATAACTGGTGGAAAATCCAAAGACAAGTGAAATTTATAAACACATGTACTCTATGTAATTAATTCATGGCCCTTTTATGAATTAGAGTGCTAGTTACTTGAATATCTTTTATGCTTTGTTGATATTGTGTGACATGGTTATGCATAAGTTATATTAGAGCCATGGATATGTGTGAGTGAGCAAGTTTGACATGCTCCTATTTGTTTATGTTGTTTTTCACAGCTGTTGTGTAAAGCTAAGTGAAGGGCTTCTTGAGGCTAAGGGAAGCCATGTGAACTGAACCATGAGAACATGTCAGCATATGAATTAGTGAGCACGAGAATAGAGCCTTGTTGAAAATGAGTGAGGTGAGATTTGTATATGAAGTCTCCTTGAGTGAGTGAGAAAGTTTGACATGCTTTTGTTTGTGTATGTTGTTTTAGCAACTATTGTGAGAAGATGAGTGAAGGGATTCTTCAGGCTATGTGAAGCCATGGGAGCTGAACCATGAAAGTATGAGAGTCATGAGAACATATAAATTAGTGAAAATGAGAATGGAACTTTGTTGAAAATGAGTGAGGCGAGATCTGTATATGGAGTCTGCTTGAATGATGTTTTGTTTGAATAAGAACTAAGTTTTGAAGAACGATTATGTAGGATTGAGATGCTTGTTAGGTTGTGAGGATTGTTGGCCTTTGTGAGAGAGAAATTGAATGCATGCAATGAAGTTTTTACGAGGGTAGAGCTGTGGTAGTTTTGAGAGCATTTTGAATGAAGCTTTTTGGGTGTGTTATTCTTTCCTAAAAATTTGTAGTTGTTCTCTACTTGTGGAGTTTATGAGCCCTTGGAATATTGAAAGTTGTCTTAAAATTACTTGCAAAGTGAGGAAGCTTTGGTTCAACTGTGAAAGAAGAAGAGCTAGGCTCTCCACTTAAGATTGTCTCTCTATGTAATATAAATGTTCAACTAATGCTAGTCAAAGTACTAAGAAATCTATGAGAGTATTATGTATACAAACTAGATTTTTAAAGCTATTTTGAGAAAAGTTGTTGAAGCTCTGAAACAAAGGAGCACTAAAATATGTGTGATTGTCGATGAAAGAATTTAAAAGTATACTACAACTGAAAAGGCCTCTCAGCCTCTGGAGTTGGATATATATCCAGTTTCCACATCTTGAAGCAGTTACTAAAGCAGTTACACACTATTGTTTGAGATTGGTACAAATAAAACTTCTCTTATTTGTTTTGGCATCATGTGATAGATTTTAATTCCTAATAAAGTGATTTGCCTAAGGGCGCCTATCAAGTGTCGCCCTTTCTTGTGTTTAGTTTATTTTTCCCTTAGGCAGAAATATAAAGGGGTATAAAAAATGTAAATGAAAAAATGGATACATGCAATATATAGGGAAAATAGGGGTTTTTTAAAATCGGCAAGGCATATTGGGAGGGGGTTAAAAAAACGATTTTTGGAGGTATTTTCCAATATTTTTTGAAAATAGGGGTATTGTTTCATATGCCACGAATGAACGTGCTATGTCATAGTTTCACTAAGTGAAGACCCCGTGTTGTTAGTCGAATGATTGTTTTACATTGCATATTGTCGATTCTGATTAGACATGCTTCTATGGAAATACCGTGTAAAATATGTCACTAACATGATTGAGTCCTTGATAGTAACAATGAACAAAAAAAATTTACCCCCCCCTTTCCACCCTTAATAGCATTGAGGTATAAGGGGTACGTTACAGGTGGTATCAGAGCCCAAGTTGAAGCACTTGGACCTACAAGGGCCAAACATAAAGTAAACAAGTTTCACTAGTTTCTTGTTTTTCCTTGATGTTATACTTATGACAATAAACTAACTAAAAATTACTTTAAGAGAAAAGGCTTTGATGGGTTCGAAACGCTTTCAATCAGCACATGGAGATTTTTCTCAAACCTCAATTGACAACCTAGTCATAAGAAAAGAAATGACTAATTCCATGCTTTGAGTAGAGACTCTACTAAAAAGGTATGAAAGAGGGCCTTAGAAAAAATTTAATTGATGCACAAATGCTTACGATAAAATTGTTACCGATTACTAAAGTATGCATAACATTTATTCATTTTTATTTTACTTTGGTGAATTAATGAAAGGCCATGATTCTTTATTAAGCCAATAAGGATGTCTAAGATCCCCCTCCCACCTTGAAGACCTAGGAGTGACTACGGATCGTAAAAATAGAAATGCACCATAAAAGCTCCCATGAGGAATAGGAAACCCTCACCACAAGGAGGCTACTCCCGCTACAAGTTAATCAAGGGAACTTGAGACTTTTTTACATTATTATAACAATGAAGAATGTTATATGTATGATGGAGATATACATTTGAGGTATGTAATATGAGTAGAACATGTAAGGTTACATATAATCAATGGAAAGTTATATGGTGAACCAAACCTCATATATATAATAGTGGAACCCTATATACATGATATTATATATATATATATGGGTTGGAGGCATACATATATTTGGTATTGTATGTTGAACATATAATGTTACAACATTTCATGGTAATGCAAGAACCTCCCACCTACCTACATTATATGAGAGAACATACACATAATAATGGAACCATATATATGTATATATATTAGTGGAGAATAGTATATATGTATTGGAGACATATATATATTTGTGGGATATAGTAAATGAATAAAATATAGTGTTACATATAATGGTGAACCTCACACACGTACATGTATTGTATGTGGAACCAAATATATATATATATATACACGTGTTTATGGAAAATAGTATATATATCTA
>LPNX010851898.1:139652-253249 GCA_001517045.1 Pseudotsuga menziesii
AAAGATATTAGTGGAAGTTATAAATATAGATATATTATCATCAATAACTGGTAACGAGAGGAATTTCATTGATGGGAAAAATGTAAAAGAAGAAGAAGAAAAACAACTTACCTTTTCATTGTTGCAAGGGCTGCAAAAGAGTTCATCAACCGCATAAGGAATAATGGCATCAATGAAATGTTATATTAATAATAGAAATGCAATCATAATCTTAATAAAAATAAGATAATGGAAAACGTAAGGGACGACCTGGCATGGTGTAAGAATGGTCAGATGAGAGCGCATCATGCCATAGTTGGAGTTCCCCATATCACTATGCCTTGATTGGTGGAGGAAAATTAAGAATGCTATTTGAGCTTCCCTAGATTATAGCATTTAAATAGTGAAGGTGTTTTTGATGGATAGCTGAATTGATTAATTAAGGGGACATTACACCAGATAATTAGTGGGCGGTTTGAATACCCTTAATTCATTCCATGATTTCTGATTTTCAACCATTTATAGACCACCCGGATTCACAGCCATCTGGTATGCTGAAATCCTTGAATTTGTTTTGGTGTGACTACTAACATCCGGCAGTTATCATAACTACTGGATTCATAGCCATTGATGGGGGAAAATCATAATGGCTGTAAAAAGAATCCGTCCATATTTTACCCTTATATAAGGTGGCTTCTAGTCGCTTCTAAGGGGGAGAAAGGGGGTTGCGGGGGCATCCTCATCTAGAAGATAACAAATGGAGGAAGCACATGTGGACTGGAGAAATGCTTCTAAGGAAGATAAGTTTTGATTTCACTTGCTGAGATATGCTTATGCGTTTCTTTTCTTTCATTATGGATCTAAATGTATATGTAGGTCTGAACGTTGTATTTTGGTAAAACATGTATTCAACCTGAAGAGCTTTGTCACTACAAAAATACTATGCTAGGACTATAAATTGTTGCTGGTGTTAAATTTCCTTCTTTTCATACCATGGTAGATCACGACCTTTGTGTTAGACACTGCATTTTGACATATAATAGCTAGATCGCGGTATCTGTGTTAAACATATATTTTCTGCCGTGTACTTTGTGGTTATCTTAAGTATCGTGAATACTCCATACGGGTTTGATAAACTCTGCAATGAAGGGAATAGTAGCTGAATAGTTTCTTTAGTTTTGATAAGTAGTCTACCTCGCTTCAAGCCGGATCATAAACACGATTACTAATTTTCATAATGACTCGAATGAAAATGAGAGAGCCCTCAGTGTTGCTTCCTTGATGGATTAAAGGAATTCATTTTCTTAGATAGACGCCTTTAGTTATAGCTTTCTAGATGAGAGCTTAGCTGATACCAGAGATTAAAAGAATAAGATTCTTATTTTTTTTTCCTCAAGGGAGTTTTTACTTTCCACTAAGCAGCCAGTAACCACTCACGTTAAAATCCCTTACCTATCGCTCCTTGGATTTACGGTATTCATCGTTGAGGGGAATTTGTTACACTTACCTAAGCGTGGGAGCAAGAGGTAGCTTCACCCACAACGCTCAGAGCCGGATCAAAAACAAAAGCCGGAACTCGCTAATGTAAACCTAAGTTTTTAACTCGCTGCTTTGGGATGTTAACAACCACACACGTGATTGGTGACTACCTGAATGTCGATCTGGGTTAACTTGTTGTTTTGTTGACAAGAGTCATCTACGTGTGATGTTTTTCTATTTGGGAAGTCCAGAAAAACAAACCCGAGATTTTTTTTGTTAAATTATCTTTTATTTTTCAACCTCTCGGCATGGTTGGAAAACCTCTGCGTGAGCTCTCAGTTGTTGTTTTCTATCCTTTACCAAGGATCTGAACTTGTATAATAAACAATCCCCTATTTAAGCCGCAGATCCCAAAATTTTAATTCTGTATGCACTAGCTATTTTAACATTGCATAACAGGTGCTATTTGAAACAGAGGGTTAGCTCCCATCAGAAGTGCGATGGCCTCTCGAGAGTGCATATTTTATTTGTACTTGGAGTCTTCCCATTGTAAACCCAGGTGTCATTATGTGTGCATACTTTTGTAAATGGGTGGGCTAGCGTAAGCATTTATGTGCAAATTTATTGGACGTTTTAATAATTTTTTTCACGTGATACCAACCCATGGCTCGGACCCAGTTTTATCTAGGTTTTCATATATAAACATAATATTCAAGTGCTAGCTTGGGCTAGATGCTGGGTTGGTAATTTGGTTCTTTGAAGACTTCTGGTATAATATTATTAAATGTTGTGTTTTCCATGTGATCATGATGTTCAACGGGGCATGCTTATTAGAGATATCTTTAGTATTATCTCTGATTTTTTAATTTAGAAAATGTAAAAGGGCTTTCTCTACTCATGAGAAAACTGTGAAAAAAAATGTAAAGGGGTTTTTCTCTGCTCATGAGAAAATCGTGAGAAAAATGTAAAGGGGCTTTCTATACTCATGAGAAAACCGTGAGAAGATGAGGAGGTCCGCTTATCTGATGTGATGTGTGTTGTATACCTTTCTCCTGATAGTTGTGCCTAATAAAGAAGACAACAAAATTTTGGTGGATGTAACCCCAGGTTGGGGCGAACCACGTATATCAGCATCTTCCTTATGCTTGTTTTATTTTTTTTGTTTTATCTCCGCTTGATATTGCAGATTATATGGTGTTTTATTGGTGGCTCTTTTGTGCTGTTGCTTTATGTCACGCAAATCCTGTTGTGTCGTTGATTGATCCACACATGTTTATTCTATTTATACACTGCAGTTATTGATGTCAAAGGGTGATTGGGCTATGTATCTGGTCTTTATCATTATAGGGTTAATTGTTTCGTGTGCTGATTGTCTCAATCTGCAATTTGTAATTGATGATCAAGAGATGCTTTTGAAAAGGTTAAGAATGTTCATTGAGGTTCACACCTTTAAAAATATCATTGATATGTTTTGTTTTGGATAAAAGTATGGCTGAAGCTGTATATAATTATTCACAGGAAAAGGCCTATTCCTCGAAAAATACGAATGCATTGTGAACACGAGTTTAGTTTATAGGGTAAAACTCGCATTGAAAGATATATTTGCTTCAAGTATTTCCTCATTATGGCTTTTATATAAAGGTGGTGACAAATATATCCGGATAAAAATATGAACAATGGAGGATCATTGAACTAAGGGTATAAAATTTCTTTGATAAAATAATATATAAGAGTATCATAATTCTTTTTATGACTTGATGTACATTACATTGGTAAACTAGGTGTAGCTTGATGGATATAAATTTTCAAATGATTGTTTTATGATGCATACGATTTCGACATGATTGGTTTTTGTTTGGGCATGTTTTCACCTAAAAGCTGACATTAACATGGTTGGCTCATTTGTAGTAATAGTGGAACAAAGAACTTTTAACCCCTCTTCCATACATAAGGGCATTGATGGAAGGTAATTTTGTAAAAGATAACACAATTGTCACTAACACAATTGTCACTGTTAACTTACTATTTTATGGTTTGCATAACAAGTCTTTTCCAAGGCATTATGAAAATGACATGTTGTGAATTACTCTAAAAGGATTGCTTAAATGATTGTTTTCCATGCACATGGTTATGACATATTGGATATAAAATCTCTTGTAAAGTTGCTGCTAATAGATTGGACCTCTTTATATTTAAACAGGAAAAAAACTTCACCCTTTTTCCACAATTATTGGCATCAAGGGCTAAGAGGGACATTACAGGATGTTATTTAAACAAAAGTTCGAGGTATCCTACTAAAGGGGAATTGTGCCCTGATGAAGGTTGGTTATGTTCATCAAGTGAGTCGGAAAAAAAATGTTGTTACTAATACACCTCAAACATTGATCAAATATGATTTGTGGTGCAAATTCTAAAGTGACTTTAATTTGTTATTGAAAAAAGAGTTTCCACCTAAATGATAAGAAATAACACTTTTTGCATGAAAATGGTAAGCCTCCTTGACAAGGAACTACTAGTTAGGGCTACATTGCAACATATAATAAATGATTTGTGTTTATAGAGGAATGCAAATTATTGCATTAGAAAGTTAAATTGTTTTATATTCGACACTTGGTTGGATATCAATACACCAATACCTTGCTTATATCTCAAACCATCCCATTTCTCTTATGCAAAGTACTCCACCACTTTTAGGTAATGCATTGGAATACAAAGTTATGATTTAATTCATATGTTTAAAACAACTTCCCACACCTTTAATCCTGCAATAAAACTTGCATTTTCAACACAAATCTTGGCTCGTATTCCTGTATTTGGAAGTCACGGTTTAAAGCATTTATGTATACGCTCTGCTGTCCTATATAGGCAATTATTCAACAAGCCAAATAGTCTAGTTAATTAATTTGATGAACAGCCAGATGCAAGTATCATAGCCTAGTTTATTGATATAATCATTGGCTACTTGATCTACTCATTGTAACATCTTGGGTGGTTGGATGACAAGCATGTCATACATATGAAACTAGGCTTATCATGCCTTGAAAGGCTTGTTTCCTTTGTAATATCCTTGGGCATTAACAATGTTGAAGAATTGTTTTTGTTATATAATCATCGAGTATATAAATCTTGAAAGTGAATGCCTTCAGTCCTCCAACAACTTTGCACCGAACATTGGTATCATTTGCTTCAGATCCGAGTTCAATGTCTATTGAAATTTGGTTGATAACACTAACAATAAACATTGATTATATTGGATTGTTGCTGATATATGTCATACGTTGAACTTTGGTTGAATATTTAGTTTGGAATCCTTATTTGGATTCCAAATTAAATCGATTACATAGGCATCAATTCTGAATTTGTTTTTGTAGTTGATTGCTGAAATTATACTAATTGAAATCTGATTAGTGGTGAATTTTCCTTTGGCACTTATTCTCCCATATTGTGGTTTGAATACTAAGGATCTGATTTAATGCTTAAAAATGGTTTGATATATTCCTTGACATGGTACTAAAATGAAGGATTGAAAGTTGATAAGGATTTGGTGGTTATAAATACATTAATAGAGGTAATGAAGTTGTGTATTAAACCTATTGTTTATTCACAAAAGTGATATATATAAATACAAGTCAACATTATCTCTTTATGTTCATGACAGTGCTGGATTGAGCATTGAAATCCTTAAAGTGATAGATTGGTGAATTTATTTCTTGATCCTTGTTGACCTCGCTAGGGCTATTTTGGATATTGGTGAATGATGTTATACATACTGAAAGGTCTTTATGTAGTTACAAGTACCAGATTAATAGTTGTTAAGTATTCTTAGAATCATGCTCTTATTGGTGAATGTTCTAGAATCGGTTCCTTGTGCTTGGATTAAAGTTTTGATTTTGAACTATCTTATGTTTTGATTAGCTCATGAAGGTACTTTCATTTTGGGTATTGATCTAGCAGCCATGTAGACTACTTGTTGGAATGGATGCTTATTGATATCATATGTCAATTTATAGATTCTAGTAGGAACCCTAGAATTGATTCTAGTGCTAGATTGAAGGATCTTGTGGGTAATCTTGTGATTCAAGCCATTGAGAATTTGATAGCATTGTTGATTGCTTGGGTCACATTGAGATTGAAATTTTAGAGCTTATATGGATTTGATTATCTAAAGATATTAATATTGAAAATAAGTGAGTTGATGAATGTTGTAAAATGTTATATGCTAGCATTGCAGGATATGCCAGGAACACTATCGGTCGAGGTTCACTATTAGTAAAAATAATTCAGTACCTTAATTAATAAGGTTAAGTATGGGTGACTTCTTACTTATTATAAATTGTTGAATTTCGAGTTGTGATAAACCAAGGGTTAACCATGGATGATGTTATACTAACATTGCAGGCTTCATTAAGATTAGGCAATCGACGTGCACTGCAGGGTGTAAAATCCTCATGCATTTATAAGTTGTGCCCAATTGCTTAGAAAAGAGTAAGGAGTAATTTTCCTAGATAATTTATAGGGTTATATAACTCGTGAATGATGATTAAAATCACTGCTAATTATGAAACTCTGATAACTGATTATTGAAATTTTGGGTTATCAATTAATGCTTTGACTGACCGTGTAGCTGATTCACGAATCGGGACAATGATAGTAAAGTCATGCTGAGCACCAAGGAGTGTGTGTTGCGAATAGTCAAATATTGAATACTCAATACGAACAATGAAAAATATGAATGCTGCAGGAGCACCATGGTGTTAGGCAAGTGATTGATGCACGAGCACATTGGTGTTAGGCATATATGCTGTAGGAGCACAATGGTGTTAGGAAAGCGATTGTCACGTGAGCACATTAGCGTTAGGCATATGGTGTGGCAACAAGACCTAGGAAAAATTGGACATTTGGAAGACAGGACGCTGGTTGATGTCACTGAGGGAAAAACTTTTAACTAGTAGTTAAAAGGGAGAGTAACCTCAGAAAATTGTTGTAAGTCCACACAAGAATGGAAAAGAAAATCAAGAGAGAATTTGGAAAAACAAAACAAACAAAAAATGTATTGACAAACCTCCAAGTAACTAATACATGCTGAATGGGTAACGTGAGGAAGGGATCTCCTTAAGTCGAGGACGACATAACTATCGAAAGGTTGGGGATAAAAACTAACATTCAAAAGGTAGTAATTATGTTTTTATTTGATGAATAAGTTGCATTAGGAAAGTAATTGGGTATTATAAGACCAATAAAAACTAGAAAGTGTCCCACAAATTGCAGATTATTACAATGCAAAAGGGATCTATGGCTTATGTTAAGTTGAATTATAATTTTGGACATGATGTACTGAAGAAACTTGTTGCAGGACAACTGTAGGTCTTGAACAATAGCAACTTGAGAAGATACAGAAATATCACAGGGGATCAAGATGAAAAGGACGAGCACAAGAAAAGATGACAAAATGGAAGAAGGAAAATGGTTGAAAACAGGAACACCGAGGACGGTGTTATTTTTAAGGTGCAGAGGATGTTACATCCCTCTCACATACCCTAGATATCTTGTAATTGTGTAGGCTTATTGTACTCGTTTTCTGGTGAGGAGCTCAAGGCCAAGGCCCCACCAGTAAAACCTTGTAATAAATACAATCTAAGTTCCTAAGATGAAGACTTAGGAGAACATCTTAACGACGGTCAAATGAACACGTTAAGGAAAAAGAGATTAGTTAGTAAACCTTAAAATTCGATGCCACAGTCTGGGTATCGTCTTAAAAAAAAAACTAAACGTAAGCCATTACATGCCAAGGGTCGATCGTTCATTTGGTCGACACTCATATTTCATGACTTTGTAAAGTCATGCTTTTAGCCTTTAAGAATTAATGGCATATGAGTGGACTCATAGAATTTTTAAGTTTGTGGACCAGCATACATCTTAGGCCAAGCTTAGAAAGAAAATACAGGGACTTTACTTGAAATACTTACGTTAAATTCAAGAAAGTATGGAAATTTTCCTTCGACGACCTTAGGAGTCATTTTAAGAGAAAAATAAGTTAGGGGGAAAAATATGATTCCTTGGTTAAAGGAAGAAAATGATATGTTAGTATATATATATATATACGAAAAGAAAACAATAAATTCAGTCTTTATAAAAGACATGGATCAATATGAAAAATGATATATATATTAAGTCTCTACGATATAAAGCCTACCACAAGAAAGGAAGAGGTGGGTTTAATTCTTAAAGAGCTAGTTTTAAGTTTGGGCATGCATAAAAAAAATAAAAATAGATGGGATAGTTTCCCTTTTTCCTTGATTTTGGCTTGAGAAAATGAGAGAGTTCAGCGTGAAAGGAGGAGAATGAATGACTAACCATAAATATTTGACAGCCTTGACCTTGATTTAAGGCTTAAACGATTCTCAATATTTCCCGAAGAAATAGGGTTTGAATAGCCACAAAATCTTCCCTAAATAGGATCAACAACACTGTTTTAGGAAACTCGACTGGTATGGTAGAGGAGGGTTCTTGAATAAGGTAGGTATTATTTTTTCTTTATATAAGGAGGCCGACTCTGGGAGAGGGGAATGCCGACTTGGGGATTTGTTGCGGGGTTCCTTTTGGTGAGAGGCAAACAGAGGTTGTTTTATTTTGTTTAGGGATGGCTGCCTACGAGGAAGGTAGATGAGATTGGAAGGAAATGCCTGCCCACGATCCGGAATAAACCGAACACTTCCAACACACGATTTACAAAAGGTATGACCATTTTTTCTTGGAATGCCTACGAACTGTGGTGTCACTTCTTAAAAACGCCCATGCTTTAATTTTTAGCAATAGAGATTTGAATATACATTGGGATGCTTGCGTTTTTCTGAAATTAAAAATGGAATTCTCCGATCGGGATAACTGGGTTATGACTGCATGTTATGGCCGTGTTGATAACGCACCTTTTACTGACTGAAAGATTGGATTTTAAGCCCGATTGTATTGAATGCATTTTTATGGATTTATAGTTATGAGTGATGGAAGAAGAATTGTAAATCTGGACTGTAAACTGAATGAGATCTAGTTCAAACTTGGATGACGGTGACCTATGAACAAGACAGTGATTGTAGGGAGTCTAGAGTACGACTTTCAGGTCTGTTTTTAGGATGACAGCGATCTATTAACGGATCGATTTTTCTATGCATGCGTTTGGTTTTTTTTATGCATATACATTTTATCGCCGGAAAACCTCTATCTCTGTTGCAGGTTTCATTTCCAGTTTAAAGCATTATTTTTGTGGCTCCATGTTTAACAATGAAGGGGCTGTCAGTTATATAGAGCATTGTGCAAGGTCCTGACTACTCAGCCTAACAAAACCTTGATCGCCTTTGCTATTAGATGCTTGCTCACTAGGGGGTAACATGTTTGTTTTATAATTTGAACCGTGGTGGGAGCAGTAATGGCTCCTCCCTTTTGCTGATGTATGTCGCTTGTGACCTTGAAACTTTCGTTTTTCAAAATGAATCGCATCAGCCTTTGTGGGTGTTGATTGCATTCGAGATCATAACTACATTCTTTTAAAAAAATTGATTTCCAGTCCTTTGCGAGGGGCCAACAATAAACATCCACAACAGTATTTTTATTTGCCGTTACCGTGGAGTTATCCTTTGCTGTGTCTAGACTGTTGAAACTTGGGTAGGGTAGGATTTGAACCTAGCCATGGAATGGACAGTTTGTTGTTTATTCTTCCCCCTCTTTTAATATAGTATAAGTCCTCATGGCACACCAAATTCATTACCTTGTGATGAACTTGTAATATATTAAAAACCTTCGGGGATGCTTTAATTTCATTCCCAGCCCTGACTGAGTTTGAATAAGTAATCCAGTTTTTAATATAAATCTTCCAGTCTTTGTCAAGTCATGTTGAAAAGGTAGGAAGTATTGCCATAATTATGCGTTGGTTATTGCATGATTTATTGGTCACATAGGTTACTCACTGTATTTTAGTACCCTAAGGGGAACGTAAAGTTGATCTCTTCATTAGTTCGAGTTATTTGTCTTTCATTCCTATAGCAAAGTTGTAGGAACATAGTCCATGAGAAAAAGGAAAAGAAAGTATGGCAACTATGTTGTGCATATTGTAACCTTTTATGATAATAAATGTCGCAGGCTGCGATCGTTTGGTGGACGTAACCCCGAGTTTGGGGTGAACCACGTACATTGTTGTTTCATTTATGTTTTCATCTCATGTGTTCAATTTTGGTTGTGCTTTATATGAATGTTGATTTGCACATGGTTTTCATTATGCAATTTCTGATATGCTGCAATTTATGATGTTAAAAGAATGGTTGTTTCATACATCATGATCTGTTTTTGAAAACCAGTTTGTGTGGTTAATAACTTGATGGATATTGGGATTGAAGCCTCTATGAATTTATATAAAGTTCACTATGAAAGCAACTATTTCCTATGTTTTGAACTCAAAGATTTATCTTGGGACACAATTAGATTGTAATGCCTCATGTTGAGTAGAAGAGATGGAAACGCGGTACCTCAATGTTGCCTCTATTAAAGGTAAGTAAGGTTACATGTACATGTAAAGCAACTATAACCTTATTGGTTTCATAGTTACAAATAAATTTGTGTAGGGGTTTCAATATTCATTTATATAGAGGAATGTTTCATTTATAATCAAGTATTTAACATGTTTATAAGATGGTAAGATTTCTAGCAGCAAATTTAACTTAGTTGATGTTTTGATGAAGGATTCACCAAGGGTTTGTGGTCTTATATTATCATTTACAAGCCTTAAGGTTAAGCATAGATAGTTGTTTATGTAGGATTTTGTTCTTGCTGATATGGGTTTGTTACACAAAGTATTTTGATGAATGGATAAATAATTAATCCCTTAAGAAAGATCTATATTGTTAGTCAGAGATTAATGCAAATAAAATGTGGTTATTGATAATCGAATGATTGTTTTACATTGCGTATTGTCGAATCTAATTAGACATGCTTCTATGGAAATACCGTGTAAAATACGTCACTAACATGATTGACTCCTTGATAGTAACAATGCACAAAAAAAAATTACCCCCCCTTTCCACCCTTAATAGCATTGAGGTATAAGGGGTATGTTACAAATGGTTTGGGAGCCATGATATTTCCTTCAGTATGCAACACAAAAAGAGGAAAGCGTAAGTGAAAAAAAAATCCTAGTCTCCTTAAAAGTTGGTTAGGCGAAGATTAATAACGCAAGAAGGCTAAAAAACGTATGTGCGACAACAACTAGCAAGGTGGATAGATTCCACTAAAGGATTGGAGAAAGGGTATAAATTTATGTGCTCATATATTTATAATAATAACTATCGATTTATTAAAGAAAATGATAGAAAAGACTATTATTATTATTATTATATAAAGGATGAAAGACATGACATAAAATATATCATAAGGTCAAGAAAAATAAATAGATTAAGTCTTTTTATAAAAGGGGGACATGAATTATTAAGTTCTCTAAGTCTCTTATATAAAAGAAAAAAAAAAGAAGACGTGAACCTTTAGTATAAATCTTAAAGGATGGGATAATTCCTTTACACATAAAGGAAGAAGTGAGGGATTTAAGAATATCTCTTTCCTTCATGGGAAATAGTAAATAAAGGAAGGGCATTAGTTGTTTCCTTCATAGGTCAAGGTAAATAAAATAAAGTAGTTATTCCTTTCCTCTATGGGAAGAGCGAATAGAGGGAAGCATTCTTGCTTTTTCCTTCATGGAGAAGAGTGTTTGGAGGAAACTCACATGCATGGAGAATCCACCTGATCGTCAAGATTTTTTGACAGCCTTTTGGAGGATTCAACCTTTCTCCTGCGTGAACCCAAGTCCACTCTCTTTCAGCGTTGTAAGTGATCTCGTTTGAAGGGCACTGTAAGTGATATCTCTCTCTCTACGCTGGAAAGATTTGTTTGTGGAAAAACAATGCATTTTTTTCTTTAAGATTTATATCGGCTTGTTGTGTTGGGGTGAATCTAGCCAATGCCTCCTGTAGTTGGGTTTTCATTTCAGAGAAAATTAACCCTAGCTGCTTTTATAGATACTAGATTTTTTGTTTGCTTTTGTATGGATCTATCTGATCCTGGCTTGGGGTTGCAATTGAGCTTGATAACCGCGTAGTAGGGTCTTTGGATTCCTGTGATCAGCAAGCCTGTATTGGAATTAGTGTTTTGGAGACTATACAAATACATATAAAGTCTATATTTTTCGTGCTGGGACAATATGACCGATATCTTACCTCGGATTTTAAATGCTGAGTAGTGTATTAGGCATAAATTTCAGATCTGGAGTGTAGGGTCTAAGTTTAATTTGATTAAATCACTAAGCATGGTTGCTACCCAGTGAGAAATGGTACTACAATACTATAATAGTATACTTACTTTGTTGACCTATTCGTTGGATAAATGTTTTGGCTAACGGATCTCATCACTCCTGAGTCCTGATGTAACGTCACGTCCATGTAATTTGAGACTGCGATAGACACTAAAATCAAAATTTGTTTTGTTGTACGTTGGGACAATATGTTTGCAGGTTTATTACATTCCTTTAGGCTACAAAAAAATCTATAAAAGCCAGATAACATGAAACCACATGTTTTTGCATAAATACCTCACTCCCTGCCAACTGATCGACAACCTTGTAGAATGGAAGATGCCTATATGTATTCTTTGTTTTGGCATTGATCAACAGATCATGCTTGTATTTGCAGCAATCAAGTTTTAGTCACACCCAGCAGTGAGCTCTATGAAAAATGTTACACTATGCATGAGGTGGGATGGATGAAGGATCCATCCTGTAGGATACCCTCTGTGTGTTCCTTTTGGTACCTCGCTGCTAGTCTAGATCTTTTGGCGATCTGAAAATGGGAAAAATCACTTTAATTGAGAGGAGAAAACTGATCTGTCCAGCATGCAGCCTCTACAGTAGTTGGGAAATCATGGCCAACATTTAAAAGAGAACCCCAATTAATAGCACGATGGCCAACCACCTTTTGATTCTCCTTTTCAAACAATAGATTCCTTTGTATTTTATTTATTGTTTTATACTGACTGTGGTATGGTCGAGTATGTAACCAACTATTCCACCCTTGCATTCTTTTGGGAAACATCCTCTCAAACCTAGGTAGACCCTAACGACGATTCAGATTTATTACCAAATGTAGCAATGCCTTGGGTTTTTGTATAGATCTGGAATATGCGTCTCTAGGTTATTTTTTATGATACCAAAAGGTTAGAATACTCACCAGCATCCACAAGTACGATGTAGGGTGTAGAATGCATGGGAGGTTTCAAGTGTTACTATAAATTTTATGTTTCTTTTTCACTTGTATGATGAATTTTTCCTAGAAATCTCATGAAGTTACCAAAAGGAAATGTTAAACAATCAATAGCTTAACAATACTCTATTAGACGGAGTCCATTAGACTCATCAACAAGAAATATGGCAACAAAAGTGGTTGCAGATTGTAACTTGTTATTTTTGAATACATATTAAATGAACTCTCAGTTTGGTGGATGTAACCCCAAGATCGGGGTGAACCCTCTACATCGCCTTGTCCTCATGTGCTGTTGTGGTTTATTTTTGTGTTCTTGATGATTTTTATCTTAGGTGTCTTTTATGCATCTTATCTAATATGTTCCTGATGTATTGTGCTTTGAACTTATCTTCTCTAGATGTTTTGATAAACTATTGGATTGATGTGATGACTCTAATGAATGTTTCAAATGTTAAGTAAAACTATTTATGGAAATTTATAACATGATCAAGTTGTTGATTGAGGTCCTTTCTTAATGTTTAAGCGTTATAATACTATGGATCCTAGGAATGAATGCAATGGACAATGGAATTTGTTGTAACAATAAGCCCTTCTTAATGACCAACGCATTTGATTTATATATTATGTTAGTACCAAGGGTAGTTACATTATATAAACGGTGTTCACTAACAAAGTCTATGATCATTACTATGAGTGTTCGGTAGGAATGATTTTGTGGTAGTTAGGTCTACATAAAAAGATGGTATTCAAGGAAGACTCTTAGAAAGAGGGAAATATAAAATAATTATTATCCATTGAATTATGGCTTTTTACATTATATGCTTTCTGAATAAATTAATATTACTATGGACATTTATATACATGTATTGAAACTCTTTCGGAGCAAGATCAAATATTGACTGGGTGATTGTGTCAAAGGTTAAGTTTGATGTGATATTCGTTTTCATAAGTGTTTAGGTCGCATAAGGTTTTAACACCAGGAGGACTTGGGTATAATGTGCTTGGATACTATTATTCCTGAACAACAGATACTATGACAATAAATATGGTAATTACTGTTCCTTCCTTCCATAAAGATAATAAACTTTGAAAGGTGCATTCTAAAAAAGAATCATCTTATAACCCCTAGTTACTAAAATAATTCTATCGGTTTTTACATCAAGTGCCTTGGAATCAAGAAAAACCAAAGTTTACACGACTTTTACATAGGCCAAAATTTCAGGGGACATTACAAATAGATTAGTTGTTCATAATATCCTTTTCTGTTAAAGTCATTTGCTTATGGAATAAATCACAATGTTCACTATCACATGTAATTGGACATTACTTAGTTTGCACATATTTGTGGAAGTTAAGTTAGATTTAATCACATTCATTTTCTTTACTTCTTTGGAAATCCATTTTGATACATGTCCTTCTCAAGTACCGATAACCATGAATGCATATCCTCAGAACAATCAAGGAGAGTGGAGCTAGATAAATTGTTTCAATCATTGTATATTTGTCAAACCGCCAGTATAGTTTAGTTATTTGGTTTCTTAGATTAATTAAATAATCATAGTATTGAATTAAATAACATAATCTATTGTAAGAGTTCGAAATCTCTTCTAAACCTTTCTAATTCACAAATTAAGAAGCAAAATAGTTAGTACACTGTAAAGGAGCAGTTTACTTTCTTAGAATAGTGTTACTTATAAAATACATAATTTATGATTGATAAAGTAGAGTAGTATACCTTGATACTGCTCTAATCTAGTAAATGTATCCCAACCTAATTACCTTAGTAGTTGATTTTCTAGAGTTTGACTCGATTTTTCATTTTGAAATATCTTTCAATCTTTTCTTTATTAAAATATTTCCACAACACCTTAGGAACCCCTCTACCATTGCATATATATTATATCATCTCTAATATTACAAACCTCGGTCGATAATTGAATGTTTGGTGAATTAATTAAGACATTATAACACCCAACATTTTTAGCGTCGTTGCCGGGGAGTTGTTCTGTCAGGTAGAATAAGTAATCCCCTTATGAAGTTTAGCAATAGGTTGCTGATGGGGGAGCGGCAAGACGAAAGGTAAGAACATGGAAGGGAAGGAATATCCTAAGGGGCTGTGCAGCAGAGAAGGGGATACTTCCTAGTGTTGGGTGTGTAGATGTTTTAGAATCCATGCTAGATTTGGTGCAGGTGTCCATAGCACCGTGGTTGAGCTCACTCGCTTAGCAGTCAGGCTTTTCAGCTCCTTTGTAGCCTGATAAACCCAACTCTGTTTGGATTGGGCGAATTTTGATATACCTCTGGCTACATATGAGCTTGCTAGTGTTCCCTTAATCCTTGTGTGAATCATTCCCAACTCGGCGTTGGCAGTGTTGTCAAGAGATTCATGAGCACATTTTTCTATGGTTGGGTGGAATGTTGGATAAGTATTCTTGTCTATTTTATTTCTGCAATTGCAGACGTGTTTATGAATTAAATGAACATGTTAAATGTTGTGAATGAATGAATTTTGCTTCTGTTGTATGTTAATAATTTATGCATCTATGTAGTGTTAGTTTTACTTATACGTTTATCATGATTCGAAACGGGTTTATTTATGGTGTCATCCTTTCTATTGTGGTGCACCCCAAACAACATGAGATCTTCTCCATAACAAAATTGGTGACTCCACTTGGGAATTTCCTTTTTGGTGGGGTTGTGGGTGCATTGTTTTGCTTGCTTTGCTCTCTATTTATCCATGTTTAGGTGTCATATTTGGTAGTATGTTCATTCATTGATAGTAACCTAGAGTGGTTTTACTCCTGCCCTTCCTTTTACCACCTTATTCTCTATACACCCAGTTCAGAGAAAATGCAGTCGTGTATATGAACGGGAAATACTTTGTCTAGTCGTGTACATATGTTGTTGTTCTTTGAAAAGTCAGGTACATCCTCCTTTTTGGTTGAGATCTTGATGTGGGAATTTTTTGGGTGGGTTGTGAGTGTGGCTGGGTCCTCGTGGGTACCAATATTGTATGTTGACTTGTCCCTCTGTGAATAGAAACCCCTTTTTTATTATTTTTCTTTCTTTGAAATTTTTTCTTGTTGAGTTATCTCATTTTTTGTTTTTCCATTAGTGCATTAGTATTTTAATCTCGGTGTCTTACTTGATTTGCGTTTTCTTCTTGCTATAGAGGCTAATAATTTTAGTGAGTTTTATTGTGTTTTCATTATTTTATATTGAAAACAAAAAATAGTTTTATATTTATGTTTATGGGGCTAGATTTCCTGGATTCGCAACACTATGGTCGCTTTCTCTCTCTGGTGGACGAGAGGGGACGTGACACAACCCAATGCAAGTACCTCCTTAGATGGATATGTGTGATGCAAGTAAATATGCAACTATAGAATTTTTTTTTATTTTCAATATCAAAGAATGAAAACACAATAAAACTCATTAAATTACCAGCCTGTACAGCAAGAAGAAAACTCAAATCAAGTAAGAAACATAGAATAAAATACTAACTCACTAATGGAAAAACAAAAAATGAGATAACTAGACAAGAAAAAATTTCAATGAAAGAAAAATAATAAAAAAGGGGTTTCTAGTCACAAAGGGAGAAGTCAACATACAATATTGGTACCCAGGAGGACCCAGCCACACTCACAACCCACCCAAAAAATTCCCACATCAAGAACTCAACCAGAAAGGAGGATGTATGAGACTTTTCAAAGAACAACAACATATGTACATGACTAGAAAAAGTATTTGTCATGTATATATGCAACTGCATATTCTCTAAACTTGGTATACAAAGAATAAGGTGGTAAAAGGAAGGCCAAGCATAAAACCACTCTAGGTTACTATAAATGAATGAACATACTACCAAATGTGACAAATTACCATGGAGAAATAGAGAGCAAAAAAGAAAAGCAATGCACCCACAACCCCACCAAAAAGGAAATTCCCAAGTGGAGTCACCAATTTTGTTATGTAGAAGATATCATACTGTTTCGGGTGAACCACAAAAGAAAGGATGAAACCATAAATAAACCCATTTCCAATCATGCTAAACATATAAGTAAAACTAACACTAAGGAACCAAGGGGGCATACCTTATTCCGGATGTTTGAAGTAGATCCCATATGTGCTTTCAATCAAATTTGTACCTACACATTTCCCTCCACAAAAAATAAGATATACAAACATGATATATGTAAAGAATTACTACCTAATCTATCATGATATATTCCAATACATAATCATGTTGGAGTCATTATCCAACCCATAGATGTTTATTTGGCCTAATTTTCCTATTTTACCACTTATCCTAAGTTTTTGGCTTAAATATGTGACTACATCATCAACTCGATAATCCTCCTTCAATCAAGGAGAAAATATGGGTTGATATACATGACCTAAGAACCCCAAGTCAGTTAACTGATGGTTATTCCACCTACTTTCAGTTAAAATGCAAACGTCAATTCACCTCCATCATTATTTTTCCTATTTTTGTTTATATTCTGGTTAATTGGAGTGATTTAAGGCACCTCCAACAGCTTTTGGTGACACGTTTCAGTTCAATTCACTTGATCTTAGCTAACTGAAGTCAAATATGCACCCTCACCCACTGATTGACATGCAGTTGAGCTCTATTCAGTTATACTTAGTCATAATTGCCTCTGATTCAGTTAGAGGTGATTATTGTTGTGATTAGTGGTTAACTTGAGTGTTTAGTGTGCTCGACTGACAGCTAAACCACTCTCATGTGTGCAATTCGGAAGGAATCCTTGCAATTCAAATTGTCTTACAGTTCATGCAAGTGTATGACATCGTGTCACTACTTTTGATTGATTATTGATAATTTATAGCTGCAACTTCCAATCACAACACTTTCATGCCATTTTTTGTGTAATTGATCCTTGAATCTTCTGTAAGTTGTGCCTTCTTCCACATATTATTGTGACTCAATTTTGATATGGTATCAAAGAGAGTGGGGGAGACGGATATTCTTCTGCAACAAGATTCATTGATGGATCTATGATGCAATTTGAGCAAAGAGCTCAAAAATTTCAGCTCTGCATTAGAAGCAGAAAATTTACCACATAATTCATAGGAAAAGGAATTGTTGATCAAGCTTGCTTGATTGATTAGGCCGGGTGTGATGAAAACTTGAAAAGTGCAGGTTGCCTGAGCTTCTTGTGCCCTTTTTTGTGTTTTTGCAGCTTTTTCAAAGCTTTTCACTGCATTCGCTATAGGATCATCATGGCCTCTTTTGTGAATCTACTCACTCCTTTCAATTACTACCAATTCTAGGAGAGCATGGACATTCAACTGCACTCCAAAGGACTCTATAAAGTCACAATGGACATATAAATAGAGCCTAATGATGTTGTCAACAAAGAAAAATACTAGAATAAGCTTGATGAAGCATATGGTTTTTTGTGCCTTTCAATATCTAGATATTTTCTCTTCGACATCATTAGATTGAAGAGACCTAAGGAGATTTGGGATCAAATTTCTACTCTGTTTGATAAGCAAGATGTCTTGAGGATCTATCAGCTAGAGAATGAGTTGATTTCTCTAAACCCAATAAACTTTGAAACCATGAATTATTTCTTCACCAATTTCAAGCACCTGGTGCTTCAGTTGAAGCAGTGCAAAGTTGAGAAGGAAGATGCTCAACTCATCCTAGCCATCCTCTCAAAACATGGTATGGATTATTTAGTCTTTTTTTCCACATTCCATACTAGGAATATCACAACTCCAAATTGGAAAATGCCATCCCTCAATGCATTCATTTAGTCTCTCATAAACAAGCATGACAAGCTTGTCCAAATGGGGATCATCATATCTTCCAAGCACCAAGATATGCTTGTTGGAGGACCCAAGGATACAAATTTAAAGGGAAATCAAAATAACCAAAAGACTTAGTTGGATGCTCCAAATCCAAAGGAGAAACCTCAGCATCTTGATGAGCCCTCAGGCTCAATAAAGAACAAGCACAAAGGAAAAGAAGGGGAAAATAAAGGTCAAATGTTCCTGTTACGGAAAGGGATTTCACCGTGAAAGCTCCTGCATGAAGAAACAACTTGATGCTATGACTCTTCTCCTTGAGAAGAATAACATCAATCTTCTTGAAGGTACAAGGAAGAGATAAAATCATGATCGAAACACCCATCCCAAAAGAGGACATGCCCTCATGAAAAATGTTTCAAAGACTTGAGATCTCCTCATAGAATATGGTGCTTCAAACCATATGGTGGGAAGCAAAGAATCATTTTCATTGCTAGAATCTGACAATAACATTCCCATCCACATGGTAGATGATTCTCAAATCATTTTGAAAGGAAAAGGTACTATAAAACTTGAACATCACAGCTTCTTTGATGTTCGGTATGTGTTCTCCGTGGCTTCAAATATGTTGAGTGTATATCAAATGACACACACAGTCTTGTACAAGAGAGTATCTTCTAGCCCGAATCATGGTGAGATATCATAAATTGGAGATTCTAATATCTCCCATCTGGATCAATTTATCTATCTTTTTTGCCACCGAATCAGATAATGTACTCAAAGAAGGCATCTTCCAATTTGAAATAGAGCGCCTAATACTAGGAAATGTTTACACAAAAACTGAGTATTCATGACCCAATTTTTAAAGGATTGAAATATCAATTCATATTCCTTCTTCTTAGTCTCACATTGTTTGAGAAACATAAAAAGTGACTTGAATTTAGTGAATAACCATTCAATGGATTTGAAACTGCTTGGACTCAATGAGAATAACACATTCTCCAATTGATGTGCTCTTATCTCATCTTGTACTGCAAAGAGAGTCTCAAGTTTGGACCATACTTTGTTTGGAGTGGTCAAACCATCGAGATTAAAAAAGAAGACTCGGAGAAATTGAGAGACAAAGAAATCCATAGGATTCATCCAACCTATTACTCCAATTAGCTTTCCCAACAATAGCATTGGGATCATTTTCTAAAGCCAAAGAAAATCTATAGAGTCCTTTACTGTGCAAACAAATTCCAATTTTGGCCTTCCATTCACGATAGTTGAAGGGAGTCAAGATCATTAATCAAGAGGAATCCATGCTTGGTTTTTGTTGCACTCATGGAGATGCTATATTGAACATACACAGATATAAACTAGGAGGAATACTTGTAAGCTCAATTCAAGCTCTTCTTCAAAGAGGGAGAGGATCGTGGATGTGATTTGATGTAGAGTATTGATAGCTCCTTAGCTCTTTAGAGATTGACAACGTAAAGGCTCTGATACCATGTAGAAATTGAATATTTGGTACTATGTATAAACACATGATGTAGATCCAGTTACAAACTAATTGTCACAAGCATGCAGGAGGAAAAAAATAGAGAGCGGAATAATTGTGTACCTTGTGATGACTTCCAATATATATAAGTTGAGTACCTTGTGATCTCCATGGTTGAAAGGTTCGATTGGGTACGTTACACCCATTGCAATTTTTTACCACATATTTTTATAATAGATATCACTAGACAACTCAAATATGGGTCATCCACAAATCCAATGGTTTGGGTCAACCAAACAAAATGTTTTGTTTCATTGAAAAATGGTAATTTTTCAAGGATGTTGGCAAAATAAACGTAATAATTACAATTGGGGATTGATACTTGTAACAAAGGACCATAGTTTCCATAGTTTAATTTAAATTTTACATGCCATCGACCCTATAAGACTAGTGTGTGAGAGAAAACTGACATATAGCTTGTGCCATAGAGTCCCATTTCAAGTACTTCCTATCTAACTTGTGTTGGAGTGGTAGAAGGAAATTGGAGGATGCTCGAGGGAGTGTTAGCTTAGAGAAGTAGGCCAATTCTTAGCATTTTGTGAGTTGGTGGGGAAATATTATTGAGTATTGGCGTAGATGTGGAGGGTATTTCCACACCAGTGGGTTACATGAGATATTGAACTGAGTAGAGGTAGTGGAAAAGAGGTTTTTCCTTGTTGATTGATAGCACTAGATTGGGTTGGCCTATCAAAGAAAGGTATGTCTTGATAGAGCACATGGGTTCGAGTAATGTCCTTCACCTATAGATCTGCACTGTTGGAAGAGTTTCGTTCCACGGTACTCCGAATTACATTCTTTGAGTCTACTATGCTGCGCATTCAATATTTAATATGTGCATCATTGTGGTCTTCTCGATTATGGCTGTTTGATCTCATAAGGCGTTGTGATTGGACACTCTACGAAACATTTGTTGAACTATTTTTCCTGGATCCTGGCCTTTCTAGTTCAGTAAGTCAAGTTGGTGTCGAAGAAAAATTATGTATTTTGCTTAATTTTATTTTCAATCCAATGGCGAACGCAGAGATAATTACTCCGCACTCATTTAGGGTTTCCTTTGTAACCAACTCGCTTGGTGAGATGGTGAGGCTGGCTGTTTTCCTGGGTAGTGTGGAGGCATTCGAGGCTTTAGAGAGAGGGCTTATCCATGTGGCCGACACCCTTCCACTAGGTCATCAAGAAAACATTTACAACATTTGGAAAGATGTTTATATAAAGCTAGAATTGGACTATAGTAATGCGATGATGTGGTGGGCTGGAAAAGTCAAGGATGCCATCAACCATGATAAGATAATTTGATCTAACCCCTTGTTATTGCTTATTTTCTTACGATTCTTGATATTTATCTTAATGGTTGGGTGAACTGGTGAGGTTGGCTATTTTCCTGGCTAGTGCTGCGAAATTTGAGGCTTTGGAGAGAGGGCTTATAGATCCGGCCGACACCCTCAGTCATCGAAAAACATTTAATGGGATTGTGAATCCAATGGCAAAGGGAGAGATAATTACTCGTCACTCATTTAGGGTTTCTTTCCTAACCAAATGGCCGGGTGAAATGGTGAGGCTCGCTATGAAATGGAGAGAGGGGTTGTCGATCTGGCTGACACCCTTCCACTCGGTCATCAGAAAAACATTTACAACATTTGGAAAGATGTTTACATAAAGGTAGAATTGGACTATAGTAATGCGATGAGGTGGTGGGCTGGAAAAGGGGAGGATGCATGGTGAAAATGTATCTGGATATCATTAAGCATGCTAATATCATTTGATCTATCACTATGTTATTCTTTATTTCCTTGTTTGTTATAGTTTATTTAGTTTATTCTTTGTTTATAAAATGTTAATTTTGTTAAGTTTATAAAGTTTTGATAAAGATTTTTTGTATTTTTATATCATAGGTGTTTTTATTTGAGATTTTGAAGTGCATAAGTATTTATGTTTTTTCTATGTATTGCTTTGAATTTATGGCAGTGGTTATAAATTCAAAATCTTTACAATTATTAAAAAAATATATAAAGTATAATTGATCCTTCGATAACTGTTAGGTGATACATGGATAATTTGCATTTTGTGAGAGATAACTCATTTAACTAAAATAAGGCTAGAACAAGTAACTAATAACTTCGATAACGTATTAGTCACACTTGTGAAATATTGGTGTTCGCTAGCCACAAGTTCATGGTTGTGTTAGTATCTTAGAATTTTTGGATGGAATACCCTATATAAATATTTCGTGGAAGTAGTTTGAAATTCTAAATAAACATTTTTGAAAAAAGAAAAATATTTTTTGAAAAGATAACCAAGAGCTCATGGTACATAACTACAAGAATGTGAAAAATGAATAACCCTTAGTTTATGCATGAATAGATAAATGAAGGATGGATCACATATACTTTCATGGTACTTAATTTGGTGTCTATAAGCTTGTACCAACCATAAATTAGGTGATTATGCTAATTAATATTATTAACTTGAATATTTTTTAATTTAATAATTATATTTGGTTTATTTCTTAAAATTTAATAATAGTTTGTATTGAAAACTTTTAATAAAGACTATTTTGCATTTTAAATAACTAATGTATAATATTATTAATTTGATCATTTTTTTTAATTTAATAATTATGCTTAATTTATTTTGTTTGACTTAAATAGTTTAGATTGATAAAGTTCTAATATGACAAAGTCTAAATTTGAGTAGATAATTATTGATGTTAATAATGACTACGAGTAAAATTAGTTTTATTTATATGATGGAAAAAGAGTAGAAATTTTTATTTTTCTAGTTTCACTAATTAATAAGAAGTAACCATTGTGTATGATGGTTTTTTAGTTTAATTTAGTCATTTCACAATAATTTATTATTTATTCATTTTATAAAGTATATAAGGTATTTGGGTTGTATTGAATTATGTTTTTTGTAAGGGATAGTTGGTAAGCATTCATTTATTGTAATTGATGTATTTGTAATAGTAAAAGTGTTTAACAAATTAAACTAAACATTAATGTTGAATTAAAAGTTTTAATTTATTAAAATATAAATATTATGATAATTAAAATTTATAAATAAATTCCAAGTAGACCATTACATGGGACTCTTATAATTTCCACACTACATGATGTGTGAATATTTGAAAGATTTTATGATTACCATTATTATGAAGATTGACCTCAACCTACTTGGTTCATTCCATTTTAGGAAACAAGTGAAATTATTTGGATTTATATAAAAATTGATTCCTATCATTGAAAACATGAGAAAGAAGGGTAGCTATGTTACTATAAGTTTGACAAGTTAGAATGTTATGAAGATTAGAATTGTAGCAAAGATTTGGAAACTATGATGGAATGTGGATGTACCTAGGTCAGTCTAAAAGAAAGCTAGATTTTTCCTCCATGCCCATAGACTCAAAAAGTTGGCCAAACCTTTCTTCCCATGGTGTTTTAGGAATTTCCTATCACATATTATATATAATTGAATAGTAATAAAATTTATGTATTTTTATATAAAACTAATATTATTTTTAGTATTGATTTATTGCGCTCAAAGGGACTTTATAGCCCAGTATAAGGGAGATGTTGTAATGTTCATCATGTAACGTTCCTCTTGTAAATGTCGACTATAAATAATATCATTGATTTTGATGGAGATGTTCTAACGAGTATGAGGGAGATGTTGTAATGTTACTTTTTACATGTCGATTATGATGTAGATGTTGTAAAGTTACTTTTTACTTCTAAAAAGTAAAATGTAATAAATATATTTTTTGGGCCATCAATAAAAATTAAAATTAAAACAACATGTATTTTGGAAAAGGTGTTAGAAATCAATGACTATATAAACACCAAGTGATAATACAAAAACCTACATAAAAATTCATAAAACACGGCAAAGAGAAGAGAATGCCCATTAATAAAAATAATAATCTCATTTGGACCTAACTATGTAATAAATATTATGTCACCCATGAATAAAAATACTAATCTCAATTTAAATTTAGCTCCTCGCGATCTCTAGGATTAATGCAAAAACCTTTCCCGAGTTTTAATTGAAAAACCATACCTGAGTTTTAAGGCTTTGTTTTTTCAAGACCAAGCATTTAAGATATGCCTAGTTAAATAGCCTTAAATAACTCCTTTGATACCAAGCATTTAAAATATGTCTCGGTTGATGATGATGATGATGGTTAACGTCCACTAAAAGAATTTGGCCTATCGTACCTAAAGAAACCAATTAATTAGTTTGTTTTAAAATTGTATTCGTATGCTCAAAGAGCTAGGTGAGAAGCCTCCCAAGCTCAATATAATTTTGACAAGTTCAAAAGCTACGAACGTCGGTATTGCAAGAAATATTATCAAAATGAGATCTAATGTGGTTGTACGCAGGAAATTCTAAGAGGAAGTGATTTTCATCTTCAATGTTCCTATTCTCAGAGAGATGCAGATCCTTTCTACCCATGGTGTTTTAGGAAGAGTCTGGCGACCAGTTTCACTATGGAGCTCATGAGAGTTCATACTTATCTCATATGTCTCGGTTGATGATGATGATGATGGTTAACGTCCACTAACAGAATTTGGTCTATCATACCTAAAGAAACCAATTAATTAGTTTGTTTTAAAATTGTATTTGTATGCTCAAAGAGCTAGGTGAGAAGCCTCCCAAGCTCACTATAATTTTGACAAGTTAAAAAGCTACGAAGGTCGGTATTGCACAAAAGATTATCAAAATGAGATCTAATGTGGGTGTACGTAGGAAACTCTAAGAGGAAGTAATTTTCATCTTCAATGTTCCTATTCTCAAAGAGATGCAGATCCTTTCTACCCATGGTGTTTTAGGAAGAGTCTCACGACCAGTTTCACTATGGAGCTCATGAGAGTTCATACTTATCTCGGCTATATTAGTTTTTTTTTTTAACTGGTTAAAATAGAGAAATACTTTTGATATTATAGAGTAGGGTTCATGATCTCCTTATAATATATTAATTTTCTTTTAGCCTCTAAATATTTATCACATCATAGCTTCTCTTAAACTCAGAAGTAACAATATTTTTGATGTTAAATATCACTAAATAGCTCTTTTCATCGTGGCTGATACAAAATCCAAAAGGAGTAAAGTAGCAGAGAATTCCTAGCTCCATTACACCCAGAACTCCACAAGCGTGAAGATATATGGTGGTAATAAATGGATGCATGTATTTCGGGTGGTAATAAATGATTGGATGGATTTCGTCTTGGCGATTCTCTATGTGTGGAATGCCCTAATGCTATGTGAACTCTCATAGATGTGCCCATCTACCTGCCAATGGTTGCTTGTTTTTCTCTTTGGCTCACGTTAGGGTTTGGCAGTGGTCTGTCCCTTGCTCTCTCTTTGTCGTGAGTGTAGCTGGACTACCAAGTATGGAAAATTTGGAACGTTTAGGTTTTGTTGTAGATTTGGTGTGCACCCATCACTGATAATCCATGTGAAAACATGCCCAAGTTTCACCCAAGGTCTGCATGAGTGGTTTCTCCTCATCGTTCAGACGTGGGAAGTGTTACTTTCACTCTGGCATCTCTTTTAGTGTCTGTGTTGATCCCAGTTTTGTAACTATTATTGGCTTGTAATTTACTCTTTTGGCATCTATTTTGTGACCTTTTTGACATGTTTCTTGTCATACAGCCTATGATTCATCCCCAGGTTCGAACACATTAGGAATTTATGCAAGCCTTGGTTTATTTTTATTATTTCATGATTTTACCAAGCAATTATGTTATAATTGGAAATATGTGTGATATATGAATTTGTTTTGCAGATCATAGTCTTTAAATGATCCAACATTGGACACTCATTCATGCTAGATATATGTAGAGCATATCCAGCTTGTCGTTCAGCCTCCCAATCATCCCGCACACTGTTAGTTGCCATATTCCCAAGTGATTAAACCGCAAAATGGTCTTCAGTTGTTTTGTTGTCCACGTGTTTGATGCTATGATGGTCATTTCTATGAGAAGCGTCACCATCCTGATTTCTTCATTCGACACCACAATCCAAGTCCATGTAAATGAGAATCTATATGCCATAGTACACGCAAGGAGAACTGACGCGCAAGAGAGTAGGAGGAATACTGTGCGGTGTTGTACGGTTGTTTGTTTGCCATAAACGTCGACTATTTTAGGAGCGATCGACCATAGAAAGGGTCAACCCTCTCATCCTTGTAAACATTATATATAGTCTTCTCTAAGCGAAGGCAAAGTTAGTTAGCTAGTTTGTAAATCTATCACTCAACATTAGAAAGGAAGCTCTGTGGAAACTCTGTTCTGATTGTTAATATAAGTCCTATTTTAACTGTGTATACATGTTCTTGTTCCTGTGAGTGATTGATTGAAACACCACCCTGATTGTTGAGAGGGCCCCTCAACAACCAGTGGTTTCCATTGATGTGTGTGTTCTTGTTATCTCCTTTCTCATAGATAAGTAGTTTCTATTTATGCTTTATTTATGCAAATTGGTTTCCTGTTAGGTGATATTGTTCATTTCCTTGTTTCCTGTAGGATAGTATTTATTATGAGTAATGTCATGCTGTTAATATAATTTCTATTTCTTGAATTAAAGTAATCGGTCACGCACGTAATTTGTTTCTAGTTTTCCTTTTAGTTTTGCTTCTAGCTTCATTTTCGACTTAATATCAAATGTTATGTATTCCAATTAGATAGAAATTAGTTAATTTAGTAACCTAGGTTCAGTTTGTAGTTAGAATTAGTTATGTCAATTCTTTTTCGCTATGAACTAGTTTTAGTTATATTTCAGTTTGTTTCATTTCATAATAGGGAATAGTCTCTTACAACCATAAATTAGTACCAATAATATCTTGCCTATTTCTATTATTAACTAGGTTCAGTTACTATCCTTTATGCATCCTATTCTCATATGCACGAAATCACCTGATATTTAGATCATTTAATCCATTTATTTCCTAATTTCCATTGTTTTCCTCACACAAACTGTCATTCAGACCGTCCATTCAGATTGTCATTAAGCCCTTTGTCCAACCTTTAATATTTCTCATTCTGTTTTAAACCTGTTTAAAGTTCTGTTTCTTTGGCTTTTAAATCACGTTCTGTTTTGTAATTAGAGAATGATTATATCTATAATTAGGACCTTAGTCTAGATCATTTGAAGTATCTATCAAGTTCCATCCCAATCATTCACTTCCTTTTGCCTTAGTATGTGTTGAATTGTGTTTTGTTCTGTCTCTTTTGTTTTTGATTTCTTTATTCGTTATTGTTCTAACGTTTGGGAATAATATCTCTAGCTCAATTTAATTTATCTTTGTGTATATTGAATTTAGTATTAAACATATTAATCTCTAGAGAAACACACAAGTACTTTGTAAATTGATCATAGCATAGGACTTGTTTCTTCGTTGTGTGGTTATTGAAAAGATTCATAGAATAGGTTTTAGAGGATTTTTCTTTATTAAGTTTTCTACTTGTTTCTAAGTCATGTTTTCCTCACATGGGTTTCATATAAGAGTAGTATACCTTTAACTTTCAAGTCGTTGCTAAAATAGTTTTGTTTCTTGATTAATAGATTAGTTGTTCATAATATCTTTTTTCATTAAAGTCGTTTGCTTATGGAATAAATCACAATGTTTACTATCACATGTAATTGGACATTACTTAGTTTGCATATATTTGTGGAAGTTAAGTTAGATTTCATCACATTCATTTTCTTTACTTCTTTCAAAATCCATTTTCATACACGTCCTTCTCGAGTACCGATAACCATGAATGCATATCCTGAGACCAATCAAGGAGAGTGGAGCTAGATAAATTGTTTCAATCATTGTATATTTGTCAAACCGCATGTATAGTTTAGTTATTGGGTTTCTTAGATTAATTAAATAATCATAATATTGAATTAAATAACATAATCTATTGTAAGAGTTCTAAATCTCTTCTAAACCTTTCTAATTCACAAATTAAGAAGCATAATAGTTAGTACGTTGTAAAGGAGTAGTTTATTTTCTTTGAATAGTGTTACTTATAAATTACATAATTTATGATTGATAAAGTAGAGTAGTATACCTTGATACTGCTCTAATCTAGTAAATGTATACCAACCTAATTACCTTAGTAGTTGATTTTCTAGAGTTTGACTCGATTTTTCATTTTGAAATATCTTTCGATCTTTTCTTTATTAAAATATTTCCATGACACCTTAGGAACCCTTATACCTTTGCATATATTTTATATCATCTCTAAGATTACAAACCTGAGTTGGTAATTGAATGTTTGGTGAATTAATTTAGACATTATAACACCCAACATTTTTGGCGCCATTGCCGGGGAGTTGTTCTGTCAGGTAGAATAAGTAGAGTCCCCTTATGAAGTTTAGCAATAGGCTGGTGACGGGGGAACGACAAGATGAAAGGTAAGAACATGGAAGGGAAGGCATATCCTAAGGGAATGTGTAGCAGAGAAGGGGATGATTCCTAGTGTTGGGTGTGTAGATCTTTTAGAATCCATGCTAGATTTGGTGCAGGTGTCCAGAGCACCGTGGTTGAGCTCACTCGCTTAGCAGTCAGCCTTTCCAGCTCCTTTCCAGCCTGATAAACCCAACTCTGTTTGGATTGGGTGAATTTTGATATACCTTTGGCTACATATGAGCTTGCTAGTGTTCCCTTATTCCTTGTGGGAATCATGCCCAGCTCAGGGGTGGCAGTGTTGTAGAGAGATTCATGAGCACATTTTTCTATGGTTGGGTGGAACGTTACAATGACGCAGCTGGTTGCGGGACAAGCTTCTTTCAAGATACGTATTCTTGTCTATTTTATCTCTGCAATTGCAGATGTGTTTATGAATTAAATGAACATGTTAAATGTTGTGAATGAATGAATTTTGCTTCTGTTGAATGTTAATAATTTATGCATTTATGTAGTGTTAGTTTTACTTCTATGTTTAGCATGATTAGAAATGGGTTTATGTAAGATCCCCCTCCCACCTTGAAGACCTAAGAGCGACTATGACTCGTAAAAATATAAAATGAATCATAAATGCATCCATGAGGAATAAAAAAAAACCCACCATGAGGTTACTCCCACCACAAGTAATCAAGGGTACTTGAGACATATAACATTATATATATATTGGAGATACATATTTGAGATATGTAAAAAAATTATAATAATGGAGAACATTATATATATTGGAGATATATATATTTTAGATATATATATTACATATAATCATGAAGCATTACATGGTGAAACAAACCTCATACATATATTATATGTAAACCANGTGGTGTTTATTATATCTACCATTTAGGGCTGCTGAATAGATATAATGGGTATGCATTTATGGTGGTATATTGTCAATATATATTCCAAAATTGTGGTGTTTATTTTATCTACCATTTAGGGCTGCTGAATAGATATAATGGATATGCATTTACGGTGGCATATTGTCAATATATATTCTAGAATTGTGTTGTTTATTATATCTACCATTTAGGGCTGCTGAATAGATATAATGGGTATGCATTTATGGTGGTATATTGTCAATATATATTCCAGAATTGTGTTGTTTATTATATCTAGCATTTAAGGCTGCTGAATAGATATAATGGGTATGCATTTACAGTGTCTACACTTTTATATTGCTTAGAAGTTAAGTGTTGTAGTGGATCTTAAGTTTATTGCAGTTGTTCTGAATAAAAGAGATTAAGGATGGGGGCTTAAATCTCTATGGTGCATTTCCGCGGCCTCTTGGGAGGTGGAAATTTCAGAGTTCTGAAATTTGTTACACTTCAAGTATTACGTAGTGAAAAAAATCCCATATATATATATATTAGTAGAGATTATAGTAAAATAAATATACATATATATATGAGGAACATCAAATAAAAAGATAGCAACAAGAATTTATATATAAATATAAATATAAAAGAAAAACATTATATTTATGGTAGAAGAGAATACCAATACTAAATGATTTACCCTCGGTTATAACATTTAATTGTGGAGGCGTTATTAATGCCTGGACTTGTATTGATTATTGACGAGGAGTTATTGCATTACCTCATTTTATACCAGCTAATTATGGGGCGTTGTTGAATTACATTGACTCATTTCTTGACTACTGACTTTCAGCCATTACTAAAAATTACCCGGAATCACAGCCATTTACTATGAAGGCATGGCTAAAATCCTTGGATTTATTGTGTGATTACTAATGTTAAGCAGTTATTAAAAATTTGCCGAATTCACACCCACCAATGGAGGAAGGCATTAATTATGTTTTGTTTGGGAGGAGGAATTTTTTTTAGAGAAATAAAAAGAAGGGATTCAGGCATTTTGGGGGAAGACCCCCTCTTTTTTTGTTTGAACAGAAGATATCAGCGTTAGAGGGGGGGGGGGGGTTTTTCATACGAGGTAAATTTCTCAATTAAACGCCTCCGAGGGGAATGGCAGAGGGGACGCCTGCGCTCTTTCTTGGAGGTTTCATATTTTCACAAAGGAAAAATAGGATGAGTAGTTTCCATTAAGCGCACCATTGGAGCGTTGGCAGGTGCATGAAACAATACCACGGCTGGTATGCATTTGTTTTTTGGTTGAAACAATTCCAGATAAGTTTTACTACCTGTATGTTAGAAGCCGAGAACTGGATTGTTTTTTTTGCTATTTTGTGTTGAAACGTTTACAATATGATATTTTGGAGGAACGTTATTATATGTTAAATCATACACGCCAACTTCTCAGGTGATAGCTGAAAACACCTTCTTGAGTATAATGTGATAAGAAATGAAAAAATTAACTATTGGAACAAGGTTAGAGGATAAGGCCTTAGGAATTTTTAAAGACTTGCTTTTGGCTGAGCGACCTCCCAAAAATGGGTCTCTGATATGCAAACCTTTGGGCTAAGGAGACTTTGACTGAAGAGAGCATGATTATAGATATTTTATTTCCCTCTCTACCACAACCAGTTCTTGTTTGGCCAACTGATAGATGGAAAAGAATAGCACGAGTTAGACCTATCTCATTTGACTTTATGAGTAACTTAGTGGGGACAACTAGATACGTATACCAGCACGTTCCAACTTACCGTTATTTACTACTTCCTTCGCCAGTACGTTTATGGAGTAATGTCACCATCCACCTACAGCTTATGCTAGGAATCATAATGGTGAATATGGTTACTCCAAGCAAAGGCATGAAGCGTAATGATATATATATATATAAAAAGAATTACCAGCATGGCCTTATCTCCCCCGCCCTGTATCCCTGATTTAAGTACCAACTTGACTCAAATGAATGGAAACTTTATTCATCAGCAGAGAAGGAAAGAGTGTGCGTGCCGCTGAAGCCAACCAGATGGTGCGATAATGTCATAGAGAGGTTTACTTAATTTTTTTTTTTAAGGGAAAAATATTTGGCTGCAGCAAATTGCTGTGACACAAGAAGCTCAAAAGTATGCACAGCAAGTCAAATATTAGGCTAATTTTGGTTCGTATTGAAGCATTGGATTTTTGAAAGCCTTCTTTTATGGTCTATCCTAATGTTTCTTTATAGTTGATTGAGATAGCGCATGCCCTTTTGGAAAATGATGAGCATGGAACTACACCTATGGGGATCTTGCTATGCAATAGCTGATTTCTTATTTGTTGTAGATCGGGAAGTTAACCCCTTATTTCTATGATCGGAGTGTGAAAGCATTCGTGTAATGTCCCTTCCATACCCAAGATGTTTTGTAATTATGAATATTTTGATTGTACTTGTTCTGGTGAGGAGCTCAAGGCCAAGGCCCCACCAGAAATAGAACCATCCAATTTGTATAAGTTAATATTACCTAAGTAGAAAACTTAAGAGTCGGAACACAGCGACACCATTTAATCGACGACTAACCAAGACCTACAAGGGATAAAAAAATGAATGGTTGGGGAGCCACATTGACACCATAAATATATCGCTTTGATAATGGCAGCATTTAGGGAAGGGATTCCTACTTCACAAAGGAAATACTCTTATCGCGACTAAGACACCCTAGCTTAGTATTTAACCCTAATGTGGTTTAAGTACGATAGAAGGAATTGCACTCAGTGTTGCATCAACATAACAAAGTAAAGGAGTTAAAAAGAGGTAAAAATATATTAAAAGGGACTATAGGACTTTGCTCCCTTGAAAAATTGAAAGGAAGAAAAGATCTTCACCATACCTTGTCTTAGCAAGTTGGTGACATGCCATCTTGCGAGACGAATTATATAGGGACTTATTTTATATATTGACATATGTAGTCAAAGTATACTTATAAATAAGTATATTTATATTTAATGATGATGGGGAATTCCTATATTGGTAGGCATGATGAGGTAACAGACTAATTATACTCTCCTCAAGAATCCCTTATATTTCACAACATGGTAATCATCCAAAACTTAGGGAGAAATTTCTTTGTAAAAAAATTAAAGGGGTGATTAAAGAAAAAAATCCTATATACTTATATATATATATATATATATATAAGTGCATTCCTCGCGAAGAAAAGAATATTTTTCTTTCTAGGGAAAATAAGAAGTAATTAAACTAATTATTCTCCAGGACGAGGATTTACAAAATGTGAATAAGCATATTATTTTTCCTTAACTATTTGGGAAAAGGAAAAAATAATAAATAATGTTTTAGAGGAAAATACTCTGGTAGGTAGGTGGGACACATCACCAGAGGTAGTTAGTGGACTGCATGAATTACTCCGAAATTGATGGAGACCTGCCCCGACACAGATTTTGGTAGAGATACTGCCTTGACATGTGGGAACTGGGCGCACAAGTAGGAGAAGACCGTTTCCTTTTTTTTAATTAAATAGGGTATGAAATTGGTTATGGGGGAGCACGTTAGTTTGGGAGGTAGTTCTTGTTGGTATTAAGCGAATACAGACTTTGTTCCCGCGCTTGTGTTGAATACCAGAAGCCGTGTTCAATGAATGTTGTATAGGTACCAACAGGTCGGATCCAAACTGAAATTTTATGGTTATGAATGATCAAACTTTTTATTCATCCAACATTATTTTTATAAGCACATCTAATCTCTGATGTATACCAGCATAATATTTTCTTTATAACACCTATGATTTATGCTGAAAATAGTTTAGATCCGTGAGTTTTTGATTGGGATAGGCTCAGATCTGCACAACGATGTTGGGAGGATAGTTATAGATCCGAGGCTAACAAAAATGTATTCGTTATCTAACTGCATTATGGATTTATGCCTGCATTTATTTTTCCAAAGTAGTGAAACAAAATTATGCTGAAAATGATTTAGATCCACTAGTTTGGAGTGGGATAGGATTGAGCTGCAAAAACAATAGTTTACATAAAGTTATAAATGGCTTAGAACCGTGCTTCTGGATTGGGCATATTCTAAAATATAAAATATCAGTTAAGTCATGCATTTTGAATTCTAACACATCAGTTCCTAATTACCAAGCAATACGGTTTTGATTTGATAACTTTTGGGTTTATTTCTTCATTCGGTTATCCTCAAAACTATTTTGGACTTGATAAGACTGTACACCTATGTTTTATTTATTAAGCGTGTGCCCTTACATATAAAGAAAGGATTGTTACAACGCTTGTGTCTGAATTTTATTCTGCATTTTTTTTTAATTTCCAAATGTGTTGGGGCTGACTTGAGATGGGTTTCATTTTGGGGATCTCCAATTGTATATATATTTGAGTAAATCTATAAAACCTCCGCCATTGTACTATAGATCTGGAGCTACTTAGATTGTATTTTGTTTGTAGGCATTTTTCTTTTATGCACATCCCTAGTCTATGTTTGAAGGTTGAATTCCCACATCTGTTTCGAGTAGATATGAAACTTATTTCATCTACTTCCCAGAAATGGTATCTGCATGTATGCTTTCTGTTTGGAATGTACCCCTTTTTTAATATACAGAGATATGGAATGCATGCGCGTGTGCATTATAGGTTGGTTTTGAACTCCATTGTTGATTTTTCCAAGCCTTCATATACAGTAAATGCTGGATCGACTTGGTTGTGAACTCCATGGCTGGATTTTTGCCAAGCCTCTACCTGCATTGTAATTTTGAACGGTTTGGATAAGAACTGCGACACGCCATGTGCATATACAATTATAAAAATGATTAGGATTTATGTAATAACTTGAGAAGTTTCCTTGCTTGCGATTGTAATTTATGTGCCGAGAGGATTGAAACATATATGAGAATGATGTATACTTACATGAAGTCCCCCCGTCAACCTTGATATGTTTTAATTTTATGATAAATAGTTATAAACTTTTTCCTGTGTGAAGGTATGTCCACTGGGGTTCATTACGGACACTCAACCATGGTACAAGATTAAGTCGATGAAGTTTAATCTTGAATCTAGAAACTGGGTTACCCACCTTTCATTTTAGGTTGCATAACGAATTGCCGAATAAACCATTTTGGATTAAATGAATTACTGGACCAAGTTTTTCCAGTTTTTGTAAATAGAAGATCTACTCGGAAGGAGAGTCTATGTGAATATTTGAAGAAGGTATGAAGATCTACTCGGAAGGAGAGTCTATGTGAATATTTGAAGAAGGTATGACAACCGTGAGGTTGCGGACTGTAATTCCATTTTTATTAAAATAAATATCACAGCTTGTGATGACCGTTTGGTGGACTTAGCCCAGAGTTTTGGGTGAACCACGTATATGGGTGCCTTTATCATGTGTTTTCCTATGCTTACATTTTTATGGTTGTTCTGGTCTGATATTTTACATTGATTTTGATTTGTACAAGTTTCCATTAATGATGGACATATGCCTTCAGCGAAGATGTTGTAGTAATGATTGATTATGCATAAGTTATTGGTTTTTAATATTCTTTGCAAATGCTCAAATTGTACATGTTAGCAGGCATCTTATGTGAATTTAAGTTTTGAGATATATGTAGTGTCATGCAACGCTCTGAGTTTAACACCTTTGGTTACTGAGATGGAATGCTGAACTTTTGCCTCTCTACTTCCTTTCTTCAGTAGAAATGAGTAAGGTTAAAATGTACATACTTGTCAATAACTCCTGCTGAGCCTTAAAATTTGGATAAAAAATCTAGAACTCTTGCTTAAGACTTAAGGAGGATCACAAGCCTTATCTTGTATATTTAAATGATATGAACAATTGATCATACATGACTCTTGAGGAGGGTTATTTGTCAATTGTTTTTACATAGGATGCATATTAGTAGGAAACCTAACGTATATTCTAATGAGATCTAAGACTGGTTTAGTAACAAAGCACATCTCGTAAGAAAGAGGTTCAACCTACAACCTATTATTCGTTTCTTGGGTAGACATGATTATTTGTTTCTACAACCTATACATTTAATATTAGTGGATCGTTGTGAACATGTCGTTATGTTAGCATGTTTCCTTAAATAAAATCCTTTATTTTTCCCAAACATCATCAAGGATCTAATGCCGAGTAGATTGGCAATGTTACAAGATAATTGAAATATTCCTATATGTGGTTCTTTATTGAGATCAAACATAGTTAGGACATGATTGCAAACTGACCCCAAGACTTTATGTTATCAATAAAAGTTATAGTAAATTGAATGTAAATTGCATGATTGATTTTTCTGACAGAGGAGAATGGATGTAAGTCGTCAAATGACTGTTTTACCATGCATGCAGTTTGATCTTATCGAATTGAATTGAATATGTTTCATCTGACACTAACAAGATTGATTCACCTTGTAGTAGCAGTGAAGTGAAAAATCTACCATTTTCAAACCTAATGGCACTGAAGGTATACAGGTACGTTACAATTCATTGATTTTTAATTCTGCAAGTTAAATAATTGATTTATGAATATGTGTACATAGTTTACCGTTGATTGCTTATTTGTGCAGATCGGGAAGTTAATCCTTTATTTTTGTGATCAAAGTGCGAAAGCATTCCTTGAAGTTTAATTCTGCAAGTTAAGTAATCGATTTATGAATATGTGTACATAGTTTCCTGCTGATTGCTTATTTGATGGAGATTATGAAGTTAACCCCTTATTTTTGTGATCAAAGTGCGAAATCATTCCTTAACATTTAATTCTGCAAGTTAAGTAATCGATTTATAAATATGTGTACATAGTTTCCTGTTGATTGCTTATTTGTTGCAGATCAGGAAGTTAGCCCCTTATTTATGTGATCAGAGTGCGAAAGCATTCGTTGATTTTTAATTTTGCAAGTTAAAATGGTTTAGGAACATGTGTCTGTAATTGCCTACTACTTTCCTTACGGTTGTTAGATTTTCTCATGTGTCCCGGTTTCTTGTACCGACCTGAATCAAGCATACACATCCCTCGGACTAGTTTTCGGTACAAAAAGAATGTACCAGCAATTGTCTGAAGAATACCTGTGCTCTTGAATAATTTTGGTATCTTAAGAGTATGCCAGGAGGAACCTTGCAACGAAGAACAGAGTAATTAGAAGGTATTTCTCAGTGGAGTATTTAGGCAAAGGATGTGCCATGAATTTGTAGAACTACTCCCAATAAATTAATATAACACAAGCTTTGCTGGACGTAGCCTCGGGGATGAGGTGAACCATGTACTACGGTGTCTCTTTCATGTTTGCGCCTCATGTTTTTTATCTTCGCTATAATATTTGTGTCTCTGTGTGTTGAGTCTAAATGTTTACTTTCTTCATGTTATTTTTATACATTTGATCATTTTCTGCAAATGTACTATAGTACTGTAAAATGATAGTCAAAGATTTTTTGTTGTTATCATAATGTTCTATTGTACACATAGTAAGTCATTTTCAGGACACTATGATAATGCAATGCTGGTGGGTGTAAATAATGCTAGAGTTTAAATTAAAGAAAATTGTCGAATAATTGTTTTACAATGCACATGGTTTTTGACATATTGGATATGAAATTTCTTGTAAAGTTTGCCACTAACAGGTTGGACCCCTTTGTAGTAATAAAGAAACAGAAACTTTACCATTTTTTCCGCACATATTGGCATCAAAGGCTAAGAGGGACATTACAATTTATTTATGGTGTCATCCTTTTTGTTGTGGTGCACCCCAAACAATATGAGATCTTATCCATAACAAAATTGGTGACTCCACTTGGGAATTTCCTTTTTGGTGGGGTTGTGGGTGCATTGTTTTGCTTTCTTTGCTCTCTATTTATCCATGTTTAGGTGTCACATTTGGTAGTATGTTCATTCATTGATAGTAACCTAGAGTGGTTTTACTCTTGCCCTTCCTTTTACCACCTTATTCTCTATACACCTAGTTCAGAAAATATGCAATCGTGTATATGCGTGGGAAATACTTTGTCTAGTCATGTACATACGTTGTTGTTCTTTGAAAAGTCACGTACATCCTCCTTTTTGGTTGACTTCTTGATGTGGGAATTTTTTGTGTGGGTTGTGAGTGTGGCTGGGTCATCCTGGGTACCAATATTGTATGTTGACTTCTCCCTCTGTGACTAGAAACCCCTTTTTTATTATTTTTCTTTCTTTGAAATTTTTTCTTGTTGAGTTATCTTATTTTTTGTTTTTCCATTAGTGCATTAGTATTTTAATCTCGGTGTCTTACTTGATTTGCGTTTGCTTCTTGCTGTAGAGGCTAATAATTTTAGTGAGTTTTATTGTGTTTTCATTATTTTATATTGAAAACAGAAAATAGTTTTATATTTACGTTTATGGGGCTAGATTTCCTGGATTTGCAACACTATGGTCACTTTCTCTCTCTGGTGGACGAGAGGGGACGTGACACAACCCAATGCAAGTACCTCCTTAGATGGATATGTGTGATGCAAGTAAGTATGCAACTATAGAATTTTTTTTTATTTTCAATATCAAAGAATGAAAACACAATAAAACTCATTAAAATTATCAACCTCTACAACAAGAATAAAATGCAAATCAAGTAAGGCACCAAGAATAAAATACTAACTCACTAATGGAAAAACAAAAAATGAGATACCTCAACAAGAAAAAATTTCAATCAAAGAAAAATAATAAAAAAGGGGTTTCTAGTCACAAAGGGAGAAGTCAACATACAATATTGGTACCTAGGAGGACCCAGCCACACTCACAACCCAACCAAAAAATTCTGACATCAAGAACTCAACCAGAAAGGAGGATGTACACAACTTTTCAAAGAACAACAACGTATGTACATGAATAGAAAAAGTATTTCTCATGTATATATGCAACTGCATATTCTCTAAACTTGGTATACAAAGAATAAGGTAGTAAAAGGAAGACCAGGCGTAAAACCACTCTAGGTTACTATCAATGAATGAACATACTACCAAATGCGACACATTACCATGGAGAAATAGAGAGCAAAACAAGAAAAGCAATGCACCCACAACCCCACCAAAAAGGAAATTCCCAGGTGGAGTCACCAATTTTGTTACAGAGAAGATATCATACTGTTTGGGGTGAACCAAAAAAGAAAGGATGAAACCATAAATAAGCCCATTTCCAATCATGCTAAACATATAAGTAAAAGTAACACTAAGGAACCAAGGGGGCATACCTTATTCCGGACGTTTGAAGTAGATCCCAGTTGTGCTTTCAATCAAATTTGTACCTAGAAATTTCCCTGCACAAAAATAAGATATACAAACATGATATATGTAAAGAATTAGTACCTAATATATCATGATATATTCCAATACATACTCATGTTGGAGTCATTATCCATCCCACACATGTTTATTTGGCCTAATTTTCCTATTTTTCCACTTATCCTAAGTTATTGGCTTAAATATGTGACTACGTCATCAACTCGATGATCCTCCTTCAATCAAGGAGCAAATATGGGTTGATCTACATGCCCTAAGAATCCCAAATCAGTTAACTGATGGTTATTCCACCTACTTTTAGTTAAAATGCAAACATAAATTCACCTCCATCATTATTTTTCCTATTTTTGTTTATATTCTGGTTAATTGGAGTGATTTAAGGCACCTCCAACAGCTTCCGGTGACTCATTTCAGTTCAGTTCACTTGATCTTAGCTAACTGAAGTCAAATATGCACCCTCGCCCACTGATTGACATACAGTTGAGTTCTATTTAGTTATACTCAGTCATAACTGCCTCTGATTCAATTAGAGCTAATTATTGTTGTGATTAGTGGTTAACTGGTGTGTTTAGTGTGCCCGACTGACAGCTAAACTACTCTCATGTGTGCAATTCAGAAGGAATCCTTGGAATTCGAATTTTCTTACTGTTCATGCAAGTGTATGACATTGTGTCACTACTTTCGATTGACTATTGATAATTTATAGTTGCAACTTCCAATCACAACACTTTCATGTAATTTTTCTGTGTAATTGATCCTTGAATCTTCTGTAAGTTCTTCCTTATTCCACATATTATTATGACTCAATTTTGATATGGTATCAAAGCCATTGGGGGAGAAGGGTATTCTTCTCCAACAAGATTTCTTGATGGATCTATGATGCAATTCGAGCAAAGAGTTCAAAAATTTTAGCTCTGGAGTAGAAGCGGAATTGTTGATCAAGCTTGCTTGATTGATTAGGTCGGGTGTGATGAAAACTTGAAAAGTGCAGGCTGTTCAAGATTCTTGTGCCCTTTTTTGTGTTTTTGCAGTTTTTTCAAAGCTTTTCACTGCATTCGCTACAGGATCATCATGGCCTCTTTTATGAATCTACTCACTTCTTTCAATTACTACCAATTGTAGGAGGGCATGGACATTCAACTGCACTCCAAAGGACTCTACGGAGTCACAATGGACATATAGATAGAGCCTAATGATGTTGTCAACAAAGAAAAATAATGGAATAAGCTTGATCAAGCATATGGTTTTTTGTGCCTTTCAATATCTAGAGATTTTCTCTTCGACATAACTGTATTGAAGAGATTTTCTCTTGAGGATCTATCATCTAGAGAATGAGTTGATATCTCTAAACCCAAGAAACTTCGAAACCATGAATTATTTCTTCACCAAGTTCAAGCACCTGGTGCTTCAGTTTAAGCAGTGCAAAGTTGAGAAGGAAGATGATCAAGTTATCCTGGCCATCCTCTCAAAACATGGTATGGATTATTTAGTGATTTAAGGCACCTCCAACAGCTTCCGGTGACTCATTTCAGTTCAGTTCACTTGATCTTAGCTAACTGGAGTCAAATATGCACCCTCGCCCACTGATTGACATACAGTTGAGTTCTATTTAGTTATACTCAGTCATAACTGCCTCTGATTCAATTAGAGCTAATTATTGTTGTGATTAGTGGTTAACTGGTGTGTTTAGTGTGCCCGACTGACAGCTAAACTACTCTCATGTGTGCAATTCAGAAGGAATCCTTGGAATTCGAATTGTCTTACTGTTCATGCAAGTGTATGACATTGTGTCACTACTTTCGATTGACTATTGATAATTTATAGTTGCAACTTCCAATCACAACACTTTCATGTAATTTTTCTGTGTAATTGATCCTTGAATCTTCTGTAAGTTCTTCCTTCTTCCACATATTATTATGACTCAATTTTGATATGGTATCAAAGCCATCGGGGGAGAAGGGTATTCTTCTCCAACAAGATTTCTTGATGGATCTATGATGCAATTCGAGCAAAGAGTTCAAAAATTTTAGCTCTGGAGTAGAAGCGGAATTGTTGATCAAGCTTGCTTGATTGATTAGGTCGGGTGTGATGAAAACTTGAAAAGTGCAGGCTGTTCAAGATTCTTGTGCCCTTTTTTGTGTTTTTGCAGTTTTTTCAAAGCTTTTCACTGCATTCGCTACAGGATCATCATGGCCTCTTTTATGAATCTACTCACTTCTTTCAATTACTACCAATTGTAGGAGGGCATGGACATTCAACTGCACTCCAAAGGACTCTACGGAGTCACAATGGACATATAGATAGAGCCTAATGATGTTGTCAACAAAGAAAAATAATGGAATAAGCTTGATCAAGCATATGGTTTTTTGTGCCTTTCAATATCTAGAGATTTTCTCTTTGACATAACTGTATTGAAGAGATTTTCTCTTGAGGATATATCATCTAGAGAATGAGTTGATATCTCTAAACCCAAGAAACTTCGAAACCATGAATTATTTCTTCACCAAGTTCAAGCACCCGGTGCTTCAGTTTAAGCAGTGCAAAGTTGAGAAGGAAGATGATCAAGTTATCCTGGCCATCCTCTCAAAACATGGTATGGATTATTTAGTCTTTTTTTCCACATTCCATACTAGGAATATCACAATTTCAAATTGGAAAATGCCATCCCTCAATGCATTCATTTAGTCTCTCATAAACGAGCATGACAAGCTTGTCCAAATGGGGATCATCATATCTTCCAAGCACCAATATATGTTTGTTGGAGGACCCAAGGCTACAAATTTAAAGGGAAATCAAAATAACCAAAAGACTAAGTTGGATGCTCCAAAGCCAAAGGAGAAACCTCAGCATCTTGATGAGCCCTCAGGATCAATAAAGAACAAGCACAAAGGAAAAGAAGGGAAAAATAAAGGTCAAATGTTCCTGTTGTGGAAAGGGATTTCACCCTGAAAGCTCCTGCATGAAGAAACAAATTGATGCCCTGACTCTTCTCCTTGAGAAGAATAAAATCAATCTTCCTAAAGCTACAAGGAAGATATAAAATCATGATCGAAACATCTAGCTCCAAAGAGGACATGCCCTCATGGAAAGTGTTTTGAAGCCTTGAGCTCTCTTCATAGACTCTGGTGCTTCACACCATATGGTGGGAAGCAACGAATCATTTTAATTCTTGGACTCGGACAATAACATTCCCATCCACATGGGAGATGATTCTCAAATCATTTTGAAAGGAAAAGGTACTATAAAACTTGAACATGGCAGCTTCTATGATGTTCGGTATGTGTTCTCTATGGCTTCAAATCTGTTGAGTGTATATCAAATGACACACACAGGTTTGTACAAGAGATTAGCTTCCAGCCCAAATCATGGTGAGATATCATCAATTGGAGATTCTAATATCTCCCATCTAGATCAATTTATCTTTCTCTTTTGCCACTGATCAGATAATGTACTCAAAGAAGGCATTTTCCAGTTTGAAATAGAGCGTCTAATAGTAGGAAACGTTGACACAAAAACTGAGTATTCATGACCCAATTTTGAAAGGATTGAAATATCAATTCATCTTCCTTCTTCTCAGTCTCACATTGTTTGAGAAACATAAAAAGTGACTTGAATTTAGTGAATAACCATTCAATGGATTCGAAACTGCTTGGACTCAATGATAATAACACATTCTCCAATTGATCCACTCTTATCTCATCTTGTACTACAAAGAGAGTCTTAAGTTTGGACCATAATTTGTTTGGAGTGGTCAAAACATCGAGATGAAAAAAGCAGACCGGAAGAAATTGAGAGACAAATAAATCCATAGGCTTCATCCAACCTATTACTCCAATTAGCTTTCTCAACAATAGCATTTGGATCATTTTCTAAAGCCAAAGAAACTCTATAGAGTCCTTTACTGCGCAACAAAATTCCAATTTTGGCCTTCCATTCATGATAGTTGAAGGGAGTCAGGATCATTGATGAACAGGAATCGATGCTTAGTTTTTGTTGCACTCATGGAGATGTTATATTGAACATACACAGATATAAACTAGGAGGAATACTTGTAAGCTCAATTCAAGCTCTTCTTCAAAGAGGGAGAGGATGCTGGATGTGATTTGATTCAGATTATTGATAGCTCCTTTGCTCTTTGGAGCTTGACAACCTGAAGGCTCTGATACCATGTAGAAATTGAAGATTTGGTACTATGTATAAACACATGACGTAGATCCAGTTACAAACTAATTCTCACAAGCATGCAGGAGGAAACAAATAGAGAGCGAAATAATTGTGTATGAAATTCCATGGTTATATATGTGTTTATATTGTTTAATTTACTATTAAACGTGAATTTCTAAATGCACAGAATCAAATGAAATTTGATGCGTGCATTATTTGCTTGAATTTCCTATAAATTGTTAATGTATGCATATGTCAATATGGGTGAACATAAATTTATTTTCCTTTATAACTTAATAATGAAAAAGATGAAAAATGCATTTGGATATAAGTGATGAATTCCAATATATATAAGTTGAGTACCTTGTGATCTCCATGGTTGAAAGGTTGGATTGGGTACATTACACCCATTGCAATTTTTTACCACATATTTTTATAATAGAGATCACTAGAAAGACTGTCATTCACAACTCAAATATGGGTCATCCACAAATCCAATGGTTTGGTTCAACCAAACAAAATGTTTTTGTTTCATTGAAAAATGGTAATTTTTTAAGGATGTTGGAAAAATAAACCTAATAATTACAATTGGGGATTGATACTTGTAATAAAGGACCATAGCTTCCATAGTTGAATTTAAACTTTACATGACATCGACCCTATAATACTAGTGTGTGAGAGAAAACTAGCATATAGCTTGTGCCATAGAGTCCCATTTCAGGTACTTCCTATCCAACCTGTGTTGGAGTGGTAGAAGGAAATTGGAAAATGCTCGAGGGAGCGTTAGCTTAGAGAAGGAGGCCAATTCTTAGCATTGTGTAAGTTGGTGGGGAAATATTATTGAGGATTGGCGTAGATGTGGAGGGTATTTCCACACCAGTGTGTTACATGAGATATTGAACTGAGTAGAGGTAGTGGGAAAGAGATTTTTCCTTGTTCATTGATAGCGCTAGATTGGGTTTGCCTATCAAAGAAAGGTATGGCTTGACAGAGCACATGGGTTGGAGAAATGTCCTTCACCTACAATCAATTGGATAATTAAAAGATAAGTGTCTTACTATGTATGAGATTCCATTTTTATATATGTGTTTATCTTGTTTAATTTACTGTTACGTGAACATCTAAATTCATGGAATGACATGTCATCTTATGTGTGCATTATTTACTTGAATTTCCTTTAAATTGCTAATGCATGAATATGTCAATCTCGGTGAACATAAATTTGTTTTCCTTTATAACCTAATAATGAAAATGATGAAAATACATTTGGATATAAGTGGTGAGTTGAGATTATAGAATTTGAGTCCCATGTGGTATCCATGGTTGAAATATTTAATTGTGTACGTAACACCCATTATAAAAAAATTTACCACATATACTATAATATATTTCTACCATACAAAAGGTTTTGTTTAATTGGAAATTGGTAATTCTTAAGCATGTTGGTACTATAAACTTAATGAGGACTCATTTTTATTTAGGTTAGGTGAAATTACAGGGGAATCATTTTGTAAGGTGGATGATTGATTTGAATTTCAAGGGATATTATATTCTAATCTTAGATGTATATATTGTCAATCCATATTTTTCTTTTTACTAAATATAAAAGGGAACATGATGGATATATAAAAATTTGAATATGTGGAGAAGACACCTTAAAGAAAAATTGTAGGAAAACAGTTAAAGTTGAGAATGAGAGATCATAAATTTGGCCTCATTACACGCAATGGTTTCGTATCAATAATATCCTTCTTCTCTAAAACTCTCTTATTTTTTTGTGTTGTTTTTTGTTTATATGTTTTCTGTCAATATTTATTCTACAAATGCTGTGGCATATTTACTTGTTTTGTCCCTTCTAAGCTTGTCATTTATGTTTTCCAGCCTTCCACAATAAACGTCCCTTGATTTTTCTCATAAAGTTTACATTTTGTATGTGCATATAATATATATATGTATGTGTCCATTTCTATGTATGAAATTTTATTTTGTTATGGTTGTATATGACTTTGTTTGGTTGAAGTAAATCCACCCATGGAACTAGTACCCTTCCACATTACCCCCACACTAAAATATTTTTCAATCTAGAAATGATCTTTCTAGGAAATTGCGTTATTAAGTGGGTTTGGTTGAGCGTTTGTAACGAATTTTATGTAAAATCCTAAAATTAGGTAAAAGTGTGTTTCTTTAATATGAATCAATATGTATTTGTAAATATTCTAATCCGACGGTCATGATATGTTCTAGAGATAGAGTGATCCAACGGTTCAACTTCTCTTAGATCATAACTCCCATTGATCCGTGGCTTAACACTCGATTGGTCTATGATCTCTAACTCCTATGTAATATATCCGTTAGGTAAAAGTGTGTTTCTTTAATATGTATTAGTATGAATTTGTAAATATTCTAATCTGACGGTCACGATATGTTCTAGACATAGAGTGATCCAACGGTTCAACTTCTCTTAGATCATACCTACCATTGATCCATAGCTTAACACCTGACTGGTCTATGATCTCTATTTAAAGAGCATAGAGGGTCCTTGGCTAGTTGATTGATTATGAGAAGCTCATGTAACTTTCTTTCTTTTGCATAATAAAATGCTCCAAGTAGCTATTTGGCTGGGGCCGTGGACTGTTTCCCTCTCGAGGGCTTTAACCGCGTGACAAACATTGGTGTATTGATATGTGATATATTTGTGTGAAGCAGCTATTCTTAGTGTTCAGTTCTTTGAGAGTACCCTGTGTATCCTAACATGGTATCAGATCTTTTATGAAGAGCCGCTTTCGGTTTTGATCAAGATCTGGAATCGGTGTTGCCGAAACTTTGAAATGGTTTCTAGTTTTTAGATTTTTTATGCATTTGTGGCCTGTGGGAGCTGTTCCATTGCGTCCAGAGCACCGTTTCCATTTGGAAACAGTTTTCATTTCACCGAAAACTATTTTCATTTTCTCCAGAAACACCCATTTCGACAAATCTGAAGGTATAATGTTACAGTGGATTTGTTTTTTTTCTTCCCTGGCTGTGTATGCTATTTGTCGTGCACCTTGCATGATCACGATGAATCAGAAACAGTGAGGGAAAGTTTTTTTCTTGTCTTCTCGGCTACATATGCTCTTTTCCATGCACCTTGTACGATCACAGCAAATCAGAAACAACGAGAAAACTTGAAAACGTAGACTTTCCTGGTAAGCTAACTGAGGTCTAACCCCATTGTGTGGAAAAATGTTTTTTTTTTGTTTTTCTTTTTCTTTTTTTGGTTATTTGTAGGAAAAGAAATCAAGCATGGAAAACGAGAGAGAAGAGTAAAAAAAAAATAAAAATCCCCCTTCCTCGTTCCATAACTTTTACGTACTTTTTAAACTTAGCTCACTTGGTCCAAAGTTGCTTTACACCTTGATAAGTCTTGAGTTCAAATCTTATCAAGCTACTTTTTAGTGCATGCAATTTCTATTTTCAAATTACTTTATTGTAAAAGTGTATCTCACATTAATAAAATAAAATAAAAGTGAGTCACTTAAGTCTTTTAATTTATTGCCGCACTATTTAAAAGTACATTATTGTAAAAGTGAACCTCACTTATTCTACAAAAGTGATTCACTTTAAAGAAAATTTATTGTAAAGTGATCGTCAAAGGTAGATCTTTGGAATATGGGGGTTCTTTTTTTTAACTGGTCAAGTTAATATCTGCCACGTCACTATTGGGGACATCTTCAACATTTTCTTTGGTCAAGCATAACTTCATCCTCCGGAATCAGTTTTAAGTGCCGTTTTTTTTAAACCGCATATGTTTTCGAGCTCTTTGCATCTAGATAGTTAGTTTCTATTTTTTCCGCCATTATTTTATAGTATGGATGCCCCTTGTGATATTATACTTACAAGTTTTAACTATTTCTCATGGAAATCTCGTATGGAGGATGTTCTGCGAAGTAGGGGACTTTTCAGGATTACCTCAGGGAAAGAAACAAAACCCACTGATGATGATAAGAAAATTAAATGGGAAAATATATGTGATGAAGGTCGTGGATTGATTGGGATGTTAATCTCTATTGATTTGCGATTACATATCTGGCATTGATGAACCTGATAAAGCTTGGGAAAAGTTGGAATTTGTGTTTGGTAAACACAATGAAATTCGGGGTCATCAACTTGAGAATGAGTTGCTTTCCTTGAATCCCAATGATTTTTCTTGCATTCAAGACTATTTATCTAAGTATAAAACTCCTAGACTATTATGTGCAGAATGCAAGATTAAGAAAGAAGAGAAATAATGTATTTATCATATTCTTTCCAAACTTGGACCTTCATATTTTATTTTTGTATCTACATTCTACTCCATGAAAGAATCCTTGACTGTAGCTAGCTATGTAGAGCCTAGTCTTGAATCCTTTTGTGATTCGTTAATTACAGAGCAAGATAAGCTCATTCATCGTGGAGTAATTAACAATGCAGATACATCTGGGAAAGCCTTATTGTCCCAACAGAAAGAAAATTCCAAGCCTCCCAAGAAACAAAATTTTTGCAATAATAAGCAAAACAACAAGGGTCCAAAACCCTCTAATTCAGCTCCTTCTTCAAAAAATGACAAAGGATCCAAGCAAGAAGGAAAGAAGACTGAGCGTCATTGCATTTTTTGTGGGAAAGATAATCTTGATGAATCTAAATGTTTTAAGAATATGGCAGCCTTAGAAGCAGCAATGAAGAAGCACCACATTAGTCTAGATTCGTCTTCAGAATCTACCTCTCATGGACATGCACTTTGTGCTTCTGGTTACTCTTATACTACATCTTCTTCTTCTACTTCAAATGAATGGCTCAATGATTCTGGAGCATCTTATCATATGGCTAAGGATAAAGCCATCTTTTCTACTATGCATGATTATAACACCAAACAAATATTTGTTGGTGATGATAGATCTCTAAGTGTTGTAGGATCTGGAACAGTTCCAATAGAGAATGGTCATTTCAGTGATGTACTATGTGTTCCAAAAATTTCCTGCAATTTGTTATCAGTCTATCAAATTACTCATTCGGGTGAAGGTAAAACTGTGATGTTTACACCTCACCAAGTTGTAATAAAGGATTTTAAAAATCCTCAAAATATCCTTGCTACTCGAACTGTTGATGATATTACTAGGTTGTACAAATTTAACAACTTTGGGTCATCACCTTTTCCTTCAGTTTTTGTTGCTCATAGTGATAACTTGAACAAACTTTGGCATGAGCAATTTGGTCACTTAAATTATCGCTCATTACAACAACTATGTAAAGACATTATGGTGAGTGGTCTTCCGCTGGTATCTTGCAAGGATGGTGTTTGTTCCGGTTGTGTACTCGAAAAACATCATCGGGATAGTTTTGACAAACATGCCTCGTGGCACGCCTCGGTTCCCTTGGAGCTTGTGGATAGTGACTTGTGTGGCCCTCTTCCATCTAATTCCTTTTCTGGTTTCAAATATTTCTTAACTTTTATTGATGACTACTCGAGACGCACTTGGGTTTACTTCTTAAAACTTAAGAGCGAAGTATTTAACATGTTCTTGGCCTATAAATCCCTTGTTGAAAAACAATCTTGTCATCAAATTATTAAGTTAAGATCTGACAATGGAGGAGAATATGTTAAAAACAAGTTCACTACTTTTTGCACTGAACAAGGAATCCAACAACAGCACACTGTTCCATATACACCACAGCAAAATGGTGTAGCTGAAAGGAAGAACCGCACTTTAAAAGAAATGGCTAATTGTATGATCCAATCTAAGGGACTAAGTCTTCAATATTGGGCTGAGGCCATAAATTGTGCAAATTACATAGTTAATCGCACAGCCACTAAATTTTTACAGGGTATAACACCGAAAGAAGCATGGAGTAAAATTAAACCAGATGTAAGTCAGTTTCATGTGTTTGGTTGTGAAGCCTGGGCTCACATTCCGAAAGAAAAAGGGAAAGCATTACAGCCTAAAAGTGAAAAGTGCATATTTGTTGGATATTCTGAAGATGTAAAAGGTTATAGCCTTCTTCAGCCACATTCTCATGATATAATCATTAGAAGAGATGTTAAATTTGATGAAAATCTCTTGGCCTGCGAGCCTAACTTGGCGGGTGTGCCATATTTGGCCTGCGAGCCTGATTCGACGATTGTGCCTTCTTCTTCTTTTTCTTCTAGCTTCCTTGACAGGTTTCCAAATCCAGTTTCTGATGATGACAGTGAGGATGAAAATCCACCTCCACCTGCTCATGCTCCTTCAATTGCACCAGCACCAATACTTCCTCTATGGGTCCATTCAACATGTGAAGCAGCTCGTGGTCTTGTAGGTGATCCTAGAGATCAACGTCGAACACGTTCTCAGTTTCAGTGAGCCTCTTCTCTTTTGGCTCAAGTTTTTGAGAATCATGATCCAGAAACTTTTGCAAAAGATTCAAGACATCTAGATTGGGACGCAGCTATGGATGAAGAATATCATTCCTTAATGGCAAACGATACTTGGGATCTTGTTCCTCTTCCAAGAGGAAGAAAACTTGTCAGATGTAAATGGGTCTGCAGAACTAAGTATGCATCAGATGGAAGTGTTGAAAGACTTAAGGCAAGGTTAGTTGCCAAAGGTTTTTCCCAAGTTTAAGGGATTGACTACAATGAAACCTTTGCCCCTGTAGAAAAAATGAACTCCATCCACCTTGTTCTTTCCCTTGGAGCCTTACATAACTGGGAATTCCATCAAATGGATGTCAAGTATGCCTTCTTACATGGTGATTTACATGAGGAAATTTACATGCCAAAAACCTCATGGATATGTTCAGAATAACTCTAGCCTTGTTTGTCTCCTTAAGAAATCCTTATATGGCCTTAAGCAAGCTCCTAGAGCTTGGTATGCCAAAATGGATAGCTTTCTCCTTGACACTGGTTTTTCTAGATGCCATTCTGACCCCAATGTCTATACTAAGAAAGTAGGAAACCATATCATCATACGTGTTCTTTATGTTGATGATATTATCCTTACTGGTAGTGACCCTAACCTTATAACCCATGTGAAATCTAGTCTTAAGCAAAAATTTGAAATGTCAAACTTAGGACATTTGCATTATTTTCTTGGTCTCCAAGTCTTGCAAACCAAAGAAGGAATATTTCTTTCCCAGTCTAAGTATGCTTATGACCTTCTTTGTCGCTTCCACATGGAAGATTGTAAACCATTCCCTTCTCCCTTCCAGTCTGGAGTCAAAATTTCTACCACTTGTACTTCCCCTGAAGTAGATGCCACCTTGTATCGTCAGCTTGTTGGTAGTATTTTATACTTGACTCATTCCCATCCTGACCTTTCCTTTTCCGTTGGTCGTGTTGCCCGTTATATGCAAATTCCTCATGAAAGTCACTGGAAAGCAGCAAAAATAATACTTCGATATATTTGAGGTACAATTCAGTTTGGGATTCATTACTGTACAGGGGGGAAACATTTATCGGTTGGTTTCACTGATTCAGATTGGGCCGACGATCCTGATGATCAGAAGTCTACTGCAGGTTATGTTTTCAGTCTGGGATCTGGACCTGTCACTTGGGCTTATAAGAAACAACAAGCTCTTGCTCTTTCTTCAGCAGAAGAAGAATATCAAGTCACAGTTAATGCCAGTCAGGAAGCTTTATGGCTTCGACAGATCCTTTCAGAGTTTGGATTCGAGCAGCAGCATCCTACTCCATTTTGGTGCGACAATCAAAGTGCCATCAAGCTTTCCAAAGATCCAGTTCTACATCAGCGCAGCAAACACATTGAGCTACACATGCACTTCATCAGAAATCTTGTTCATGATTGTGTTATTGAAGTGCTTTATTATCCTACAGATGATCAAGTTGCAGACATCTTCACCAAGTCTCTTACAGAAGCGAAGTTTTCTAAACTTTGGTCTATGTTAGGAGTTCAGGTATGTGTCCTTAAGGGGGGATAGGCTCTAATGCCTCCTTCCTTCTCCTAATACTGTCCTTTTGTAAATCCTTCAATCCTATCCCAAGTTGTTCTTAAGGGGGGATGTTAGGATATTTAGACACTTAGGAGTTAGTTAAGATCAACTTGTGTAATATATCCGTTAGGTAAAAGTGTGTTTCTTTAATATGAATTAGTATGCATTTGTAAATATTCTAATCCAACGGTCACGATATGTTCTAGACATAGAGTGATCCAATGGTTCAACTTCTCTTAGATCATACCTACAATTGATCCGTGGCTTAACACCTGATTGGTCTATGATCTCTATTTCAAGAGCATAAAGGGTCCATGGCTAGTTGATCAATTATGAGAAGCCCATGTAACTTTATTTCTTTTGCATAATAAATTTCTCCAAGTAGCTATTTGGCTGGGGCCGTGGACTGTTTCCCTCTCAAGGGTTTTAACCACATGACAAACATTGGTGTATTGATCTGTGATCTGTTTGTGTGAAGCGGTTGTTCTTGGTGTTTGGTCCTTTGGGAGTACCCTGTGTACCCTAACAAAGTTTACATTTTGTATGTGCATATAATGTATATATATGTATGTGTCCATTTTTATGTTTGAAATTTTCTTTTGTTATGCTTGTATATGACTTTGTTTGGTTGAAGTAAATCCACCCATGGAACTAGTACCCTTCCAAATTACCCCCACACTAAAATATTTTTCAATCTAGAAACGATCTTTCTAGGAAGTTGCATTATTAAGTGGGTTTGGTTGAACGTTTGTAATGAATTTTATGTAAAATCCTAAAATTACAAATCTGATTTCATTATTTTTCATGTATATTTTGCACAACTTTCCATAAATCTTCACTTTCATCTATTGGACTAAGACCTTGGAACTTAAAATCCGTTCGAAAGGGCCCTTAAAATCCCCAAATTTTATTTCATCTTGTAAGAAATAGTGTTTCTCTTTGTCCTATCATCTTGAAACCTACTATCTAGTTTGGAATTCATTTTGTCTAGCTTTAACCAACCAAACCATACGGTGAACCATGTCCCATAAGCAACCATAAATTAAAATATCTAATTGGGTACATTACATCCATTGTATTTTTTTTTACCACATATGTTGTGGCACATTTGCATGTTTTGTGGGTTGTTCTCTTCTAATATTTGTTTTCTAACCTCCTAGGATAAACATCCCTTGCTTTTTGTCATGAAGTTTCCCTTTTGTGTGTGAATATAATATATCTTTATATGTATGTATGTATGTCCATTTGTACAAATGAATTTTGTTTTTGTTATACTTCTATATGACTTAGTTTGGTTGAAATAAATCCAACCTAGTACCGTGTCACATTATCTCCACACTAAAAAAAATTCAATCTAAAAACGGTCATTTAAGAAAATTAAACTGTTATATAAATTTGGTTAAACATTGTAACAAACTTTATATAAAATTTCAAAATTACAAATTTGATTTATGTATTTTTCTTATATATTTTGCACGACTTTCCATAAATCTAAGCTTTAATCATTATTAAGTCACACTTTTGAGCTTTATAATCGGTTCCAAAGCCCTTAAAATCGTCGAAATTGAACGCATCACATAAGAAAGTAATTTTCTCCTTCAAATTGTCTTGAAACCTCCTATGTAATCTGGAGGTCATTGGGTCCAGCTTTGACTAGCCATGTCATACGCTGATCCTGTACCATATCATTATGGCCCTGGGTAGTGCTGGTGCGTCCTACCACACGCTAGGGCTTATCATTGCAATTAACATATATAAATAATAATAGCCAGGGGTTTTCTGTGGTATTCTGCAAGATAGCATTTTTGCAGTAATGTGGGAGAGGGGTTTTCTGCGGTATTCTGCAAGATACCATTTTTTCCGTAATGTGGGAGAGGGGTTTTCTGCAGTATTCTGCAAGATAGCATTTCTGCGAAGCGGTTAGATCTATTTGCCATTTTATTCTTTTCTATCATTCATTCTCCCTTTCTCCAAACGCGTTGATAGGAGAAATGGAGAAACATGTGTTCCAATTTGGAGATCAGGAAAGTACTGACATCAAATTATAGATTGTGAGTAAAGACAGAGATGAAGAAAACCCTCTTCACCTTCATTCTCACATTCTCAAAAAATCTGAATTTTATGAAGCCCGTCTTTCTGATCGCTGGTCTTTGCCGGATGAGCGCCCTCTTGAACTGAAGGTGTAACGTCCCCCTTGCACCTTGAATACCTAAGAGTGACTATGACTAGTAAAAATAGAAAATCAAACATAAATGAATCCTCGAGGAGTAGAAAACCCTCACGAGAATGAGGTTACTCCCACCGCAAATTAATCAAGGGCACTTAAGACATTCTTCTTTGAAGAACATTATATGTATGGATGGGATATACATTTGGGATATGTATAATCTGAATAACATGCAATGTTAACCATAATTTGGGACATCACTTGGTGAAACAATCGCATACATATATAATATTATATGTAGAACAGTACTTTTATAATAAAGAATATTATATATATATATATGAGTAGAACATTTTAAGTTGCGAGCAATCATGGTGAAACAAACCTCCTACAGACATACATTATGTGTAGCGCATGCATTTAATAGTGAATATATATATATATATATATATATATATATAATAACAAGGAAAATATAGATTGGGGTTATATTTATATTTGGGATATATATTGTTGAACACCCAATGTTACAATATCACATGGTAAATGGAAATCTCCTGAGTACATAGATTAAGGGGAATTCTATATACATCATGGATTATGAAGAACATAGCAAAAGATATATGGCATATGAATACCTACCAATTGATTCTAGTCTGGATTATTGAAAAACGCCTAGACTTGGGTCAAATTTTGAGGAGGAATTATTGCTGGTTTTTAAGCTAATTTATGTTGCTCATGAAAGCCCTATTTTATGGTCGCCAATTATGGAGGCATTAATTATTTTCCTTGAATGAAATGCCCATTGAGGGGGCGTTACGGGAATTTATAAGCACCAATCATGAAAGCGCTAGGGGAAGATGGAGAAAAGGGTAGCTGGAGGGGTGCCTACGAGGGCCTCATCAATGACTTGGGCTGGGAAAGGGCCAAAGGTAGTGTGTCAAACACCTACATGATGGAAGAGAAGTTTGAAGGATGCCTTTTGGAGAATAGAGCATTACTGCATGAGATGTTGGAAAGATCCAAGGGTCGTATCAAGGAAATTCGAGTGGGCGGTTGTAATTTAACATCTTATGTGTTGTTTACTTGTTGGTTGTTGTTTGTTTATGGCTCATTCATCCAGGTATGCACTCTTGAAATTCACTTTATAGAGAAGGAAGGCACACGCCAGAAACTACCCATTTCCGCTATACAAGATCAGATTTGTGGATTCTTTCCCCAAAGGCTGTGTAATTTTTTTGTCATATATGGTTAGGACATATATATTTACATCTCAGAATTTCTATATAACGCTACACATGGAGCTAACTCAGTGAAATGCTCCACTTGGTTGCGATGTGTCTCTACCATCATAACCGAGCCTACGTTATCGATGGTTGCGCCTTACCTGCAGATATGTGATATCTAATTGCATGATATGTGTCTTGATTGAATAGTATGCCCCATTTTACTGCATTATACCTGTATCTCCAGAAATCGGATTTCATGTTGAGTATGACAGTGTTTTGTATCTTTTATATCTGGGAGTTATAGCTCGAGTTTTCAAAAGAAAACCATGGTGTTCTATACCTGTCGATTCCCATATTGCTTTACAATTTCTATTTGTTGGTTCATGCGACCTAGCTTGCTGTTTTAGAGGAAAACATCTATCTTCCAAATCCTGCTGATTGGTATTTTTCTGTACCCGATTTTGAGCTGGTTGCTTACTGGGCATCGAAAGAGCTGTATAAGGATTGATCAACAGGAAAATGCATTGGAGATGTGTCCTCATGGTTTCATAGATACAACGGGTAGAATAAAGGGAAATTCCCTTCACTTCTTGTGATGAGAACTATTTTGTTGTTTGGGTATAAATGTCTCTATCTTATTTAAATACTAGTCATGAAACCTACAAATGTCTTTGCTATAATAACCAATTCTCTATCCAAAGCTATAATTGTAAATTCATATCCCTAGAACCATGGTGTGGCAGTCATTGAATTGTTATACATTTCAGTCTTAGTATGCCCGATTTCATTTCTAGAAATCAGACCCCAAAATGATATACTTTGTAGATGGTGATTGCATGATTTAACCTTGAAATTTCCTATGGAACTAGATCTATAAGATCCAACATGTATGTCTACGAAAGTATGGGGTTTTTTACTGTGTATAGAACACGAATTATCTTCTGTATAAACCACATTGTCTTGCATTTTTCCTTGAGGTTGTGTCGAGCTGTATTCTAGGTACCCTGTTGGAAAATCGCAGAAGAGACAGCATTGGAATATATCTTTGCGTTGGAACTGTTTGGGTTAGAAACCGTATATAAGTATAGCAAAAAAATCTAACTTTGTTGTGCCAATGATCTAGCCATTTTAATAATGGAAGCTATATATAATTATTCATGACGCAAATTGATAGGGTTCAGCCTTTATGTGACTGATATGATTTCAAGACAATAACTTTCATAGGTTTTAGGTCATAGCGGCCTGTGGCATGGAAGATGTATCATGCTGGTAAATCGATAGGTTCTACTGTATAAAAGTCGTTTCTTGTTCAGCCTTTGATTTTTATTATAACCATGGTTGGTATTATCTAGACCAGAAACCTACGGCAACTACAAGATGTAGGTCGTACTTGGGATAAGAATTTCTTATTTTGATCTCTGTTTGGCTCTAGGCTGAAAACTTAAGTATAAATAAACGTCCGTGCGACGAAGATCATTTTCCATAAGAAGATTTAATACTAGTACTTACAGATGGGTAATCAACACATAAGTTTATGTTCCTTCTTAGCGGTACTTGCATTATATGTCTTCTTAGGGTTCCAACTTGTTACCCTGTGATTCTGATCCTGGAAACTCTGTGGACGAGGATAGGTTACCTTGGTTAAAGTCTAAAAGTATCATGAATATTAACCCCATATTTCTGTGATCGAACGATGAAAGCATTAGTTGATTTTAATTCTGATTTATGAATATTGTACACAGTTGCCTGCTGATTCCTTATTTGTTGCAGGTCAGGAAGTTATCCCCTTATTTCTGTGATCATAGTGTGAAAGCATTCACTGATTTTTAATTCTGCAAGTTAAAATGGTTTAGGAATATGTGTCTGTAATTGCCTACTACTTGCCTTGTGGTTGTTATATTTTCTCAGGGAAGCATACACATGCCTCAGACTAGTTCTGGGTACAAGAAGAATGTACCAGCAATTATCTCAAGAATGCCTGTGCTCTTGTATAATTTTTGGTATCTTAAAGAATATGCCAGGAGGAACCTGCAACGAATGAAAGAGTAATTGGAAGGTAATTCTCAGTCGAGAATTTGGGCAAAGGATGTTCCATGAATTTGTAAAACTACACTAAATGAATTAATATAACACAAGCTTTGGTGGACATAGCCTCGGGGATGAGGTGAACCACGTACTCCGGTGTCTCTTCCATGTTTGTGCCTCACGTTGTTTATATTGTGTCTCTATGTGTTGTGTCTACATGTTTACTTTCTTAATGTTATTTCTGTACATATGCTCATAGACTGTAATACTGTAAAATGATAGTCAAAGAATTGTGGTTGTTATCATAATGTTCTATTGTACGCATAATAAGTCATTTTCCGGAAACTATGATGATGCAATGCTGGTGGGTGTAAATAATGTTGGAGTTACATTAAAGAAAATTGTCGAGTAATTGTTTTTCTATGCACATGTTTTTTGACATAATGGATATGAAATTCCTTGTAAAGGTTGCTGCTAATAGGTTTAACCCCTTTGTAGTAATAAATATAAAAAAAAACTCTACCACTTTTCCGCACATATTGGCATCAAGGGCTAAGAGGGACATTGGAGAAGGTAAGATCTTCTATCGATCCATAGATTTATGATAAATGTTTTCATCCCATGTATTCTTGTGCAGCACAAGAGTGCTTCTATTCCTCCGGTGGTGTTGACGAAGCCCTGGCTATTCTACTCGTTGTTTCTGAAATGTTGTTTCACGAGGGCATACAGAAATGCATGGAATATTTGGATGCTTTTAGTTGGAGTCTAGAGCAAGAAACCACACTTAAAGCGATGCTATCCTCTCTAAAGATAAAAATTTTGTCGGATCTAGAGGCCAGGCTCAACCTTGGTATTAATAGCAGAGATTTAGAGATGCTGAAGCAGAGTTTAAAACACATGTTGTCTCCGATTACTATGATTCCACGTAGATTAAAACCAAAAATAGGTCGCAAAAAAGTGGAGCAATATATCGTCGCATAGTTTGAGGCCACAAATACATACTCAGCCAAGGCTGTTGCAGATACTTGTATATCTACACTGTTGGAAGAGTTTCATTCCAGGGTATTCCGAATTACATTCTTTGAGTCTGCTATGGTGCGCATTCAATATTTAATACGTGCATCATTGTGGTGTTCTCTATTATGGTTGTTTGATCTCATAAGGCATTGTGATTGGACACTCTACGAAACGTGTGTTGAACCATTTTTCCTGGATCCTCGCCTTTCTAGTTCATTAAGTCAAGTTGGTGTCGAAGAAAAATTATATATTTTGCTTAATCTGATTTTGAATCCAATGGCTAACGCAGAGATAATTACTCCTCAATCATCTAGGGTTTCTTTTGTAACCAACTGGCTTGGTGAGATGGTGAGGCTGGCTGTTTTCCATGGTAGTGCGGAGCCATTTGAGGCTTTAGAAAGAGGGCTTATCCATGTGGTCGACACCCTTCCACTAGGTCATTAAGAAAACATTTACAACATTTGGAAAGACATTTATCTAAATCTAGAATTTGACTATAGTAATGCGATGAGGTGGTGGGCTAGAAAAGTCTAGGATGCCATCAACCATGATAAGATCATTTGATCTAACCCCTTGTTATTTTTTTTTCTTATGATTCTTGATATTTATATTAATGGCTGGGTGAAATGGTTAGGCTAGCTGTTTTCCTGGCTAGTGCTGCGAAATTTGAGGCTTTGGAGAGAGGGCTTATCGATCCGGCCGACACCCTCGGTCATCAGAAAACATTTAATAGGATTGTGAATCCAATGACGAAGGCAGAGATAATTACTCGTCACTCATTTAGGGTTTCTTTCCTACCAAATGGCTGGGTGAAATGGTGAGGCTCGCTATGAAATGGAGAGAGGGGTTATCGATCTGGCCGACACCCTCTCACTCGGTCATTAGAAAAACATTTACAACATTTGGAAAGACGTTTACATAAAGCTAGAATTGGACTATAGTAATGCGATGAGGTGGTGGGCTGGAAAAGGCGAGGATGCATGGTGAAAATGTATCTGGATATCATTAAGCATGCTAATATCATTTGATCTATCACTATGTTATTCTTTATTTCTTTGTTTGTTATTGTTTATTTAGGTTATTCTTTATTTTATTTCTTTGTTTGTTAGTGTTTATTTAATTTTAAAATGTTAATTTTGTTAAGTTTAAAAAGTTTTGATAAAGATTATTTTGTATTTTTATATAATAGGTGTTTTTATTTGAGATTTTGAAGTGCATAAGTATTTATGTTTTTTCTACATTGCTTTGAATTTATGCCATTGGTTATAAATTCAAAATATTTACAATTATTAAAAAAAAATTATAAAGTATGATTGATCCTTCGATATCGGTTAGGTGATACATGGATAATTTGCATTTTGCGAGAGATAACTCATTTAACTAAAATAAGGCTAGAACAAGTAACTAATAACTTCTATAACTTATTAGTCGCACTTGTGAAATATTGGTGTTCACTAGCCACAAGTTCATGGTTGTGTTAGTATCTTAGAATTTTTGGATAGAATACCCTATATAATTTTTTTGTGGAAGCACTTTGAAATTCTAAATAAACATTTATAAAACAAGAATCTAAAAAGTAACTTCTTGTTATGAAAAGATAACCAAGAGCTCATGGTACATAACGAGAAGAATGTGAAAAATGGATAACCCTTAGTTTATGCATGAATAGATAAATGAAGGATGGATCACATAAACTTTCACGGTATACGTTTGCACCAACCATAAATTAGGTGATTATGCTAATTAATATTATTAACATGAATATTTTTTAATTTAGTAATTATATTTAGTTTATTTCTTAAAATTTAATAGTTTGTATTGAAAATTTTTAATAAAAACTATTTTGCATTTTAAATGACTAATGTATAATATTATTAATTTGATCATCTTTTTTATTTAATAAGTATGCTTAATTTATTTTTTTTAACTTAAATAGTTTAGATTGATAAAGTTCTAATATGAGAAAGTTTAAATTTGAGTAGATAATTATTGATGTTAATAATGATTATGAGTAAAATTAATTTTATTTATATCATGGAAAAAGAGTAGAAATTTTTACTTTTCTAGTTTCACTAATTAATAAGAAGTAACCATTGTGTATGATGGTTTTTTAGTTTAATTTAGTTATTTCACAATAATTTATTATTTATTCATTTTATAAAGTATATAAGATATTTGGGTTGTATTGAATTATGTTTTTTTGTAAGGGCTAGTTGGTAAGCATTAATTTATTGTAATTGATGTATTTGTATTAGTAAACGTGTTTAACAAATTAAACGAAACATTATTGTTGAATTAAAAGTTTTAATTTATTAAAATATAAATATTATGATAATTAATATTTATAAATAAATTCCAAGTAGACCACTACATGGGACTCTTATAATTTCCACCCTACATGATGTGTGAATATTTGAGAGATTTTATGATTACCATTATTATGAAGATTGAGCTCAACCTATTTGGTTCATTCCATTTTAAGAAACAAAAGAAATTATTTGGATTTATATAAAAATTGATTCCTATCATTGAAAACATGAGAAAGAAGGGTAGCTATGTTACTATAAGTTTGACAAGTTAGAATCTTATGAGGATTAGAATTTTAGCAAGGATTTGGAAACTACGATGGAATGCGTATGTACCAAGGTCACTCTAAAAGAAAGCTAGATTTGTCCTCCATGCCCATAGACTCACAAAGTTGGCCAAACCTTTCCTCCCATGGTGTTTTAGGAATTTCCTATCACATATTATATATAATTGAAAAGTAATAAAATTTATGTATTTTTATATAAAACTAATATTATTTTTAGTATTGATTTATTGCGCTCAAAGGGACTTTATAGCCCAGTATAAGGGAGATGTTGTAACGTTCATCATGTAAAGTTCCTCTTGTAAATGTCGACTATAAATAATATTGTTGATTTTGATGGAGATGTTGTAACGAGTATGAGGGAGATGTTGTAACGTTACTTTTTACTTGTTGATTATGATGTAGATGTTGTAAAGCTACTTTTTACTTCTAAAAAGTAAAATGTAATAAATATATTTTGTGGGACATCAATTAAAATTAAAATTAAAAAAACATGTATTTTGAAAAAGATGTTAGAAATCAATGACTATATAAACACCAAGTGATAATTCAAAATACTACATAAAAATTTATAAAACGCCGCAAAGAGAAGAGAATGCCCACTAATAAAAATACTAATCTCAATTTAAATTTAGCTCCTCGCAATCTCTAGGATTAATGGAAAAACCTTTCCCAAGTTTGAACTGCAAAACCATACCTGAGTTTTAAGGCTGTGTTTTTTCGAGACCAAGCATTTAAGATATGCCTTCTTAAATAGCCCTAAATAACTCCTTTGATACCAAGCATTTAAAATATGTCTCAGTTGATGATGATGATGATGGTTAATGTCCACTAACACACTTTGGTCTATCGTACTTAAAGAAACCAATTAATTAGTTTGTTTGAAAATTGTATTTGTATGCTCAAAGAGCTAGGTGAGAAGGTCGGTATTGCAAGAAAGATTATGAAAATGAGATATAATGTGGGTCTACGCAGGGAACTCTAAGAGGAAGTGATTTTCATATTCAATGTTCCTATTCTCAGAGAGATGTAGATCCTTTCCACCCATGGTGTTTTAGGAAGAGTTCGACGACCAGTTTCACTATGGAGCTCACAAGAGTTCGTTCTTATCTTGGCTATATTAGTTTTTTTCTTTGTACTGGTTAAAATAGAGAAATACTTTTGATATTATAGAGTAGGGTTCATGATCTATTTATAATATCTTAATTTTCTTTTAGCCTCTAAATATTTATCATACCACAGTTTCTCTTCAACTCAGAAGTAACAATTTTTTTGATGTTAAATATCGTTAAATAGCTCTTTTGATAGTGGCTTATACAAAATCCCAAAGGAGTAAAGTAGCAAAGAATTCCTAGCTCCATTACACCGAGAACTCCACAAGCGTGACGATATATGGTGGTAATAAATGGATGCATGGATTTTTGGTGGTAATAAATGATCGAATGGATTTATTCTTGGCGATTCTCTATCTGCGGACTGCCCTAATGCTACGTGAACTCTCCAAGATGTGCCCATATACTTTCCAATGGCTTCTTGTTTTTCTCTTTGGCTTGCGTTAGGGTTTGGTAGTGGTATGTCCCTTGCTCTCTTCGACATCACTAGATTGAAGAGACCTAAGGACATTTGGGATCAAATTTCTACTCTGTTGGATAAGCAAGATGTCTTGAGGATATATCAGCTAGAGAATGAGTTGATTTCTCTAAACCCAAGAAAATTCAAAACCATGAATTATTTCTTCACCAAGTTCAAGCACCTGGTGCTTCAGTTCAAGCGGTGCAAAGTTGAGAAGGAAGATGATCAACTCATCCTAGCCATCCTCTCAAAACATGGCATGGATTATTTAGTCTTTTTTTCCACATTCCATACTAGGAATATCACAATTCCAAATTGGAAAATGCCATCCCTTAACGCATTCATTTAGTCTCTCATAAACGAGCATGACAAGCTTGTCCAAATGGGGATCATCATATCTTCCAAGCACCAAGATATGTTTGTTGGAGGACCCAAGGCTACAAATGTAAAGGAAAATCAAAATAACCAAAAGACTAAGTTGGATGCCCCAAATCCAAAGGAGAAACCTCAGGATATTGATGATCCCTCAGGCTCAATAAAGAACAAGCACAAAGGAAAAGAAGGGAAAAATAAAGGTCAAATGTTCCTGTTGCAAAAAGGGATTTCACCCTGAAAGCTCCTGCATGAAGAAACAACTTGATGCTACAACTCTTCTCCTTGAGAAGAATAAGATCAATCTTCCTGAAGGTACAAGGAAGAGATAAAATCACGATCGAAACATCCATCCCGAAAGAGGACATGACCTCATGGAAAATGTTTTGAAGCCTTGAGCTCTCCTCATAGACTCTCGTGCTTCAAACCATATGGTGGGAAGCAAAGAATCATTTTCATTCCTAGACTCCGACAATAACATTCCCATCCACATGGGAGATGACTTTCAAATCATTTTGAAAGGAAAAGGTACTATAAAACTTGAACATGACAACTTCTATGATGTTTGGTATGTGTTCTCCGTGGCTTCAAATCTGTTGAGTGTATATCAAATGACACACACATGATTTTACAAGAGAGTAGCTTCCAGCCTGAATCATGGTGAGATATCATAAATTGGAGATTCTAATATCTCCCATCTGGATCAATTTATCTTTTTCATTTTCCACCGAATCAAATAATATACTCAAAGAAGGCATTTTCCAATTTGAAATAGAGTGCCTAATAGTAGGAAACATTGACACAAAAACTGAGTATTCATGACCCAATTTTGAAAGGATTGAAAGATCAATTCATCTTCCTTCTTCTTAGTCTCACATTGATTGAGAAACATAAAAAGTGACTTGAATTTAGTGAATAACCATTCAATGGATTCGAAACTGCTTGGACTCAATGAGAATAACACATTCTCCAATTGATGCGCTATTATCTCATCTTGTACTGCAAAGAGAATCTCAAGTTTGGACCATACTTTGTTTGGAGTGGTCAAACCATCGAGATGAAAAAAGAAGACCGGGAGAAATTGAGAGACAAAGAAATCCATAAGCTTCATCCAACCTATTATTCCAATTAGATTTCTCAACAATAGCATTGGGATCATTTTCTAAAGCCAAAGAAACTCTATAGAGTCCTTTACTGTGCAACAAAATTCCAATTTTGGCCTTCCATTCATGATAGTTGAAGGGAGTCGGGATCATTGATGAAGAGGAAACCATGCTTAGTTTTTGTTGCACTCATGCTCGATGTGATTTGATGTAGAGTATTGATAGCTCCTTAGCTCTTTGGAGCTTGACAACCCGAAGGCTCTGATACCATGTAGAAATTGAAGATTTGCTACTATGTATAAACACATGATGTAGATCTAGTTACAAACTAATTCTCACAAGCATGCAGGAGGAAAAAAATAGAGAGCGGAATAATTGTGTATGAAATTCCATGTTTATATATGTGTTTATATTGTTTAATTTACTATTACGTGAGTTTCTAAATGCACAGAATCAAATGGTATTTGATGCGTGCATTATTTGCTTGAACTTCCTATAAATTGGTAATGTATGCATATGTCAATATGGGTGAACATAAATTTATTTTCCTTTATAACTTAATAATGAAAACGATGAAAAATGCATTTGGATATAAGTGACGAATTCCAATATATATAAGTTGAGTACCTTGCAATCTCCATGGTTGAAAGGTTTGATTGGGTACGTTACACCCATTGCAATTTTTTACCACATATTTTTATAATAGAGATCACTAGAAAGACTGTCATTCAGAACTCAAATATGGGTCATCCACAAATCCAATGGTTTGGGTCAACCAAACAAAATGTTTCGTTTCAGTGAAAAATGGTAATTTTTTAAGGATGTTGGCAAAATAAACCTAATAATTACAATTGGGGATTGATACTTGTAACAAAGGACCATAGCTGCCATAGTTGAATTTAAACTTTACATGACATCGACCCTATAAGACTAGTGTGTGAGAGAAAACTGGCATATAGCTTGTGCCATAGAGTCCCATTTCACGTACTTCCTACCCAACCTGTGTTGGAGTCGTAGAAGGAAATTGGAGGATGCTCGAGGGAGTGTTAGCTTAGAGAAGGAGGCCAATTCTTAGCATTGTGTAAGTTGGTGGGGAAATACTATTGGGGATTAGCGTAGATGTGGAGGGTATTTCCATACCAGTGGGTTACATGAGATATTGAACTGAGTAGAGGTAGTGGGAAAGAGGTTTTTCCTTTTTGATTGATAGCACTATATTGGGTTGGCCTATCAAAGAAAGGTATGGATTGACAGAGCAAATGGGTTGGAGAAATGTTCTTCACCTACAATCAATTGGATAATTAAAAGATAAGTGTCTTAGTGTGTATGAGATTCCATTTTTATATATGTGTTTATCTTGGTTAATTTACTATTACGTGAACATCTAAATTCGTGGAATGACATGTCATCTTATGTGTGCATTATTTACTTGAATTTCGTTTAAATTTTTAATGCATGAATATCTCAATCTCGGTGAACATAAATTTGTTTTCCTTTATAACCTAATAATGAAAATGATGAAAATACATTTGGATATAAGTGGTGAGTTGAGATTTATAGAATTTGAGTACCATGTGGTATCCATGGTTGAAATATTTAATTGTGTACGTAACACTCATTATAAAAAAATTTACCACATATACTATAATATATTTCTACCATACAAAAGGTTTTTTTTAATTGGCAATTGGTAATTTTTAAGCATGTTGGTACTATAAACTTAATGAGGATTCAATCCATATTTTTATTTTTACTAAATATAAAAGGGAACATGATGGATATATAAAAATTTGAATTTGTGGAGAAGACACCTAAAAGAAAAATTGTAGGATATTTATTGTACAAATGTTGTGGCATATTTACATGTTTTGTCCCTTCTAAGCTTGTCATTTATGTTTTCCAGCCTTCCACAATAAACGTCCCTTGATTTTTCTCATGAAGTTTACATTTTGTATGTGCATATATATATATATATATATATATATATATATATATATATCTGTGTGTGTGTGTGTGTGTGTGTGTGTGTGTGTGTGTATGTGTGTGTGTGTGTGTGTGTGTGTGTGTGTGTGTGTGTGTGTCCATTTCTATTTATAAAGTTTTCTTTTGCTATGCTTGTATATAACTTTGTTTGGTTGAAGTAAATCAACCCATGGAACTAGTACCCTTCTACATTACCCCACACTAAAATATTTTTCAATCTAGAAACAATCTTTCTAGGAAATTGCGTTATTAAGTGGGTTTGGATGAGCGTTTGTAGCGAATTTTATGTAAAATTCTAAAATTACAAATCTTATTTCATTATGTTGCAGAATACCGCAAGGCGTTATTAAGTGGTTAGATCTATTTGCCATTTTATTATTTTCTATCATTCATTCTCCCTTTCTCCAAACGCGTTGATAGGAGCAATGGAGAAACAGGTGTTCCAATTTGGATATCCGAAAACTGCTGACATCAAATTACAAATTGTGAGTAAAGACGGAGATGAAGAAAAATCTATTTACCTTCATTCTCACATTCACAAAAAATCTGAATTTTATGAAGCCCGTCTTTTTGATCGCTGGTCTTTGCTGGATGAGAGCCCTCTTGAACTGAAGGTAAGAGCTTCTGTTGATCCAGAGATTTATGTTAAATGTTTTCAGCTCATGTATTTTTGTAAAGCACAAGAGCGCTTCCATTTCTCCGGTGGTGTGGACGAATCCCTGGCATTTCTACCCGCTGTTTCTCAAATGTTGTTTCACGAGGGCATACAGAAATGCATGGAATATTTGGATGTTGTTCATTGGAGTCCAGAGCAAGAAACCACACTTGTGATGCTATCCTCTTTGCAGATAAACATTTTGCCGGATCTAGCAGCCAAGCTCAGCCTTGGTATTAATAGCGGAGATTTAGAGATGCTGAAGCCGAGTTTAAACGACATGTTGTCTGTGATTACTATGATTCCACATAGATTAAAACCAAAACTAGGTCGCACAGAAGTGGAGCAATATATCGTCTGATACTTTGAGTCCGCAAATACATACTCAGCCAAGGCTGTTGCAGATACCTGTAGATCTGCATTCTTGGAAGAGTTTCGTTCCACGGTATTCCGAATTAAATTCTTTGAGTCTGCTATGCTATGCATTCAATATTTAATATGTGCATCATTGTGGTCTTCTCTATTATGGCTGTTTGATCTCATAAGGCATTGTGATTGGACACTCTATGAAACATGTGTTGAACTTTTTTTCCTGGATCCTCGCCTTTCTAGTTCAGTAAGTCAAGTTGCTGTCGAAGAAAAATTATGTATTTTGGAGATAATTACTCCTCACTCATTTAGGGTTTCCTTCGTAACCAACTAGCTTCGTGAGATGGTGAGGCTGGTTGTTTTCCTGGGTAGTGCGGATGCATTTGAGGCTTTAGAGAGAGGGATTATCCATGTGGCCGACACCCTTCAACTAGGTCATTAAGGAAACATTTACAATATTTCACCTAGCCATTTGGTTAGGAAAGGAACCCTAAATGAGTGACGAGTAATTATCTCTGCCTTCGCCATTGGATTCACAATCCGATTAAATTTTTTTTGATGTGTCGGCCAGACCATAAGCCCTCTCTCCAAAGCCTCAAATTTCACAGCACTAGCCAGGCAAACAGCCACCCTCACCATTTCACCCAGCCATTGAGATAAATATCAAGAATCATAAGAAAATAAAAAATAACAAGGGGTTAGACCAAATGATGTTACCATGGTTGATGGCATCCTGGACTTTTCCATCCCACCACCTCATCGCATTACTATAGTCCAATTCTAGCTTTATATAAACGTCTTTCCAAATGTTGTAAATGTTTTCGTGATGACCTAGTGGAAGGGTGTCGACCACATGGCTAAGCCCTCTCTCTAAAGCCTCAAATGCCTCCGCACTACCCAGGCAAACAGCCAGCCTCACCATCTCACCAAGCGAGTTGGTTACGAAGGAAACCCTAAATGAGTGAGGAGTAATTATCTCTGCGTTCGCCATTGGATTCAAAATCATATTAAGAAAAATACATAATTTTTCTTCGACACCAACTTGACTTACTAAACTAGAAAGTGTTGGAAAAATGTAAAGCTGACTCTGTGAGAGTCTGTACAAGCCACGATCTTGTCTGTCAGTCTGACAAGAAGGAAAATTCCACATGTAGGCAATGTAATTCAATCGAATTTATTTCAGAATCTAAGTTGTTAGGTAGATAGTTATTGCAGTGTTTAATGGAAAGTAAGTCGGCAAGTAAGTCGGTCTATGCTAAAGCAATTTTCAGATTGCCTATAAATAGAAGAAGCATTTTGTCAATCAGAACAGAACACAAACACAAAAACACAGACACAAGAGAGACATTAGACAGTAGAGGAACTCCAGGTGAGAAAGAGAAGTCGAAGCTCAAGCTTCTGTGCATTTGATTTAGTCGGAGAGCTGAAGCTCTATGGACCAACGAGTTTGTAACACACAAGTTTGTATTACTTTGTATTTCTGCATAGTTAAATATATGAAATAGTTTGTGGTTGAATTCATGATTATTTTTCCGCTCATATTTCCAGATTTACTTCTGTAAATGTATTTTACAATTACTGATAAGTAAAAGAACAAGAACCCATAAAATTCTCACCGCGTGAAAGTTTGAGGTTTTACGGCATCTTTGGTCAATTCAAATCTTCCTATATATTTGGGCATATGTTTTTTGTTATAAGTTATTTGGATTTGTAAAAGTGAGTAGTTTACTTCATCTTACTCACAGGTAGAATCATTTGTAATTTCTTAAGTCTTTAGACTAAGAAACATATTCTATCATCAACTTGATCGCAGAGAAGTTGATCGCATCATGCATCAACTTGATCGCAGAGAAGTTGATCACATCAAGCATCAACTTGATCGTAGATAAGTTGATCGCATCAAGTATCAACTTGATCACAGATAAGTTTATCGCACATATCAACTTGATCTCACATATCAACTTGGTCGCAGTAAAAAAGGTCGGAGTTAAAAAAAGTGAAATTATTTTCTTTTAAATATTGACTGAGCCCTAAACCCAAGTTTAGTCGGATCAGTTTGGGCTATCTGGTATCAGAGCGAGGTTTATAACATCCCAATATTTTAGGAAAGAAATCTTTCCTTAAAAGGTGGAAATTAATTTTCTACGGAAAGTTAATTAAAAATTAAAAATGGCATCCACTTCTGGTTCATTGCAACCTCCAAGTTTTACAGGAAAGAATTATGAATATTGGTCTTTAACAATGAAGGATTTATTCAGAGGACAAGATGTTTGGGAGATAGTTTAGCATGGTTATGCAGAACCAGCAGACATGGCTGCATATAACAATCTCACACAGGCTGAGAAAGATGTCTTGAGAGAACAGAGGAAGAAAGATGGAAAAGCTCTGTTCTTCATACATCAAGCTATGCATGAGAGCATACTCCCAAGAATAGCAGCAAAGACTAATGCCAAGGAAGCATGGGATACATTGGAGACTGCCTATCAAGGTTTGGATAAGGTAAATACATCCAAGCTTCAAATTCTGAGAAAAGATTTTGAATCTCTGTGCATGAAAGATTCAGAGAATGTAGACACATTCTACACCAGAGTTGTTGGGTTGATAAACCAACTGAAATCTCATGGAGAACCCGTATCACACCAAAGGGTTGTTGAAAAAATTCTCAGAAGTCTTCCCCCAAGATTTCAAAATTTGGTTGTGACCTTAGAGGAACACACAAACATGGTGACATTCAGCATTGATTAGCTGCAAGCTTCACTCATCAATCATGAACATAGAATCAGCAGATCACAGACATCATTGGAAGGTGCATTTGTAGCATTGTCATCCATAAGCCGTGGTAGAGGCAGGGGGAGAAACAACTTCAGAGGCAAAGGAAGAAGTTCTTCAAGAGGAGGACGAGGCAGAAGTCCTGCAAATGTCGGTGGCAGAGGAGATAATCAGAACCCAAGTTAGCCAAGTGTCCAGAGGTTTGATAAATCAAAAATTCAATGTCATTACTATAAGAGGTTTGGTCATTATGCATATGAATGTAGGAAGAAGCAATATGACCAAGGAAGGAAAAGCCCAAGTCAGTCGACCAGCACCAACACTTCGACAAGTGCAATGTTAATGGAATCAATATCTCCACTTGAATGCAATGCTGTTCAAGAAAGTCCACATGACATATGGTACTTAGACTCAGGATGCAGCAACCACATGACTAGTAATTCAAATCTATTTTCCAGTCTAGATACTTCAGTTAAAACTGATGTTACACTTGGAAACAATGTCCAAGTTACTGTCTTAGGAAAAGGCACTGTTGATATTCTAACCAAATAGGGGGAGAGTAAGTATATCCCTGATATCTATCATGTCAAAGGTCTGAAACATAATCTTTTAAGCATTGGACAGTTGTTACAAAAAGGCTACAGAGTCTACATGGAAGATGAACACTGTGTGATCAAAGACAAGTGTCCAAGCGACCAGCTAATAGAAAAAGTGCCAATGACAAGCAACTCCTTGTTTCCATTAAGGATAGTTCCCAACATAAAAGGGAAGACAAAGACAAGAGCTGCATTCAAGGAAGAAAGTGAAGAAACAGTCGAGATCCTCGACAAGAGAGAAAATTGCAGTGCTAATTTGCAAGTTGCATTTCAGACAGAAGTTCAGGATGAATCCTCGTTGTGGCATTTCAGATTTGGACATCTGAACTTTGGTGGGCTGAAGATACTACGCACAAAGAATATGGTGAAAGGATTACCATTGATCGACAGACCAAAGAGGGTTTGTGAAGGCTGCATTTTTGGCAAGCAGCACAGAGAGACATTTCCAGTTGGAAAGTCCTATAGAGCACGCACACCACTTGAAATTGTGCACTCTGACATCTGTGGTCCAATGCAGACATCATCCATTAGTGACTGCAAATATTTTATAACCTTTATTGCTGACTACTCAAGAAAGACATGGGTATATTTCTTGAAACACAAATCTAATGCATTTGGCTATTTCCAGCAGTTCAAGGGACTCGTGGAGAACCAGAGTGGACACCGCATCAAGATATTAAGGACCGACAGAGGAGGTGAATATGTTTCAAATGAAATTCTAAATTTTTGAAAGACCCATGGCATACAGAAACAATTCACTGCACGGTATACACCTCAGCAGAACGGTATTTCCGAATGAAAGAACAGAACCATCATGGAGATGACACGCAGCATGTTGGCAGCCAAGCATTTTCCAAATGAGTATTGGGGTGAAGCAGTCGCAACTGCTGTATACATTATGAAACGATGTCCAACAAAGAGTGTGAAGAACAAAGTTCCCCAAGAAGCATGGACAGGTATGAATCATAGTGTCTCACATTTAAAAAATTTTGGTTGTGTTGCATATGCTCATATTCCAGATGAGCTGAGAAGGAAGCTAGACAAGAAGGGACATAAATGTATTTTTGTAGGCTATTCAGAAGACACAAAATCATACAAGTTGTATGACCCCGTCACAAGGAAAGTGATAATCAGTCGGGATGTTCAATTTGTTGAGAATGAATCATGGGATGGAACTGTCGACACAAATGTCAAGATTGTGTCAAACATTGACAATGATGATATGGAAGAGGAAGTGGTTCAAATACCACATGTAAGTCAACCGGTCGGAGCACCGTCGACTCCCATGACACCAAGACATGGTTCAGCACAAGGACCATCGACACAAGTAGCAGCTCAAGCTACACCGACAAGTACACCAAGAGGATAGCAGACTCCATCAAGCATTTTGTCTGGGTCAACATCGACAGAACCGATGAAGACAAGAAGTCTGCGAGAGATATATGAAGCTGGTACACCTAATTCACACTCTCTGTTTGCATTATTTTCCCCTATATATGATCCACTAACATTTGAAGAAGTTGTTGAAGAAGAAGTATGGGCACAAGCCATGGATGAAGAAATAGAATGCATTGAGAAAAACCAGACATGGAAACTGGTTGATGTACCAAAATACAAAGATGCAATCAGTGTCAAATGGATTTATAAGACAAAGCAAGATGCTGATGGGAATGTGCAAAAGAACAAGGCAAGAATGGTATCAAGAGGGTTCACACAACAACCCGGCATCGACTTCAATGAAACGTTTGCACCTATTGCACGCATGGATATAGTCAGAACAGTTTTGGCCATTGCTGCACAAAAAAAATGGCATGTTCATCAGATGGATGTCAAGTCAGCATTCTTAAATGGCTATCTTGAAGAGGAAGTATATGTGGAACAGCCACAAGGGTATGAAATTCTAGGTCAAGAGCACAAAGTGTACAGGCTGAAAAATGCATTATATGGTTTGAAGCAAGCTCCTAGAGCTTGGTACAGTCGTATTGATTCCTATCTCATTGAAAATGGATTTCACAGAAGTGAAAGTGAACCAAATTTGTACACCAAAGTCCATGAGCAAGGTAAGATGTTAATTGTCTGCCTGTATGTAGATGATTTAATATTTACTGGTGATTATGGCATAGCAGATTTTAAAACAGTCATGGAAAGTGAATTTGAAATGACTGATCTGAGGCTTATGAAGTTTTTTCTGGGCATTAAAGATCAGCAGTCTGAAAGTGGTATCTTTATATCACAGTCTAAGTATGCAAGTGAAGTTTTAAAAAGGTTTAACATGTCTAACTGCAATACAGCCCCAACACCAGTGATAACATGTTTAAAACTGAGCAAGGATGATGAAGGATCCACTGTAGATCCTACGCTGTTCAAAAGGCTTGTTGGCAGCCTTATGTATTTAACAACAACAAGACCAGACATTATGTATGGTGTAAGTCTGATCTCAAGGTTCATGGAGTCACCAAAAGACTCACATTGGCAAGCAGGTAAAAGAATTCTGAGATATGTAAGTGGAACAAAAGACCTTGGTATTATGTATTCAACTTCAAAAAATTTTAAACTCATTGGTTACACTGACAGTGACAATGGAGGTAGCATAAATGATAGGAAAAGCACATCTGGATACACATTTCATTTTGGTATAGGTGTTGTTTCATGGGCTTCAAAGAAACAGCCCATAGTAACTCTATCTTCAGCTAAAGCACAGTATGTTGCAGCAACAAGTGCTACATGTCAAGCTATTTGGATGAGGAGAGTCTTAAAAGACTTGTCACAGAACCATCAAGAACCGACAACAATCTTCTGTGACAACAATTCAGCCATAGCATTATCAAAGAATCATGTGTTTCACAAGAGAACCAAGCACATCGATACAAGGTTTCACTTTATAAGAGAGTTGGTGAACGACAAGGAAATTTGTTTGGAATTTTGCAGGTCTGAAGACCAACTTGCAGACATCTTCACAAAGCCATTGGCAAAGGACATATTCCAGTATCTGCGTAGTTATCTTGGAATGACAAGTTCTCCACGGTGAACTCTGTCATGAACAGAGCATGTCTAAGTTCTGAAACATTTTGTAAAATTTTGTTTTAAAAACTCCATCTGCTTATAATTAAGGGGGAGTGTTGGAAAAATGTAATTATTCACAGATCTTCACTTGATCTCCAGTCGACTTTGTCAGAGTCTGTACAAGCCACGATCTTGTCTGTCAGTCTCACAAGAAGGAAAATTCCACATGTAGGCAGTGTAATTCAATCGAATTTATTTCAGAAGCTAATTTTTTAGGTAGATAGTTATTGCAGTATTTAATGGAAAGTAAGTCGGCAAGTAAGTCAGTCTATGCTGAAGCAATTTTCAGATTGCCTATAAATAGAAGAAGCATTTTGTAAATCAGAACAGAAGACAAACACAGGAACACAGACACAAGAGAGACATTAGACAGTAGAGGAACTCTGGGTGAGAAAGAGAAGTCGAAGCTCAAGCTTTTGTGCATTTGATTTAGTCGGAGAGCTGAAGCTCTTTGGACCGACGAGTTTGTAACAGACAAGTTTGTATTACTTTGTATTTCCGCATAGTTAAATATATGAAATAGTTTGTGGTTGAATTCATGATTATTTGGCCGCTCATATTTCCAGATTTACTTCTGTAAATGTCCTTTACAATTACTGATAAGTAAAAGAACAAGAACCCATAAAATTCTCACCGCGTGAAAGTTTGAGGTTTTACGGCATCTTTGGTCGATTTAAATCTTCCTATATATTTGGGCATATGTTTTTTGTTATAAGTTATTTGTATTTGTAAAAGCGAGTAGTTTACTTCATCTTACTCACAAGTAGAATCATTTGTAATTTCTTAAGTCTTTAGACTAAGAAACATATTCTATCATCAACTTGATCGCAGAGAAGTTGATCGCATCAGGCATCAACTTGATCGTAGAGAAGTTGATCGCATCAGGCATCAACTTGATTGCAGAGAAGTTGATTGCATCAAGTATCAACTTGATCACAGATAAGTTGATCGCACATATCAACTTGGTCGCAGTAGAAAGGTGGTCGCAGTAAAAACAGGTCGGAGTTAAAAAAAAGTGAAATTATTTTCTTTTAAATATTGACTGAGCCCTAAACCCAAGTTTAGTCGGCTTGGTTTTGGCTATAAGAAAGGCGAGGATCCAAGCAAAACAATTCAACAAACGTTTCGTAGAGTGTCCAATCACAACGCCTTATGAGATCAAACAGCCATAATAGAGAAGACCACAACGATGCACGTATTAAATATTGAATGCGCAGCATAGCAGACTTTAAGAATGTAATTTGGAATACCATGGAACGAAACTGTTCCAACAGTGCAGATCTACAAGTATCTGCAACAGCCTTGGCTGAGTATGTATTTGCGGCCTCAAAGTATCCGACGATATATTGCTCCACTTCTATGCGACCTAGTTTTGGTTTTAATCTACATGGAATCATAGTAATCGCAGATAACATGTCTTTTAAACACTGCTTCAGCATCTCTAAATCTCCGCTATTAATACCAAGGCTGAGCCTGGCTGTTAGATCCGGAAAAATGTTTATCTGCAAAGAGGATAGCATCAATCGAAGTGTGGTTTCTTTCTCTGGACTCCAACGAACAGCATCCAAATATTCCATGTATTTCTATATGCCCTCGTGAAACAACATTTCAGAAACAATGGCTAGAATAGCCAGGGATTCGCCCACACCACCGGAGAAATGGAAGCACTCTTGTGCTTCACACGAATACATGAGCTGAAAACATTTAACATAAATCTCTGGATCAACAGAAGCTCTTACCTTCAGTTCAAGAGGGTGCTCAGCCGGAAAAGACCAGCGATCAAAAAGACGGGCTTCATAAAATTCAGATTTTTTGAGAATGTGAGAATGAAGGTAAATAGGGTTTTCTTCATCTCCGTCTTTACTCACAATCTGTAATTTGATGTCAGCGGTTTCCTGATCTCCAAATTGGAACACCTGTTTCTCCATTGCTCCTATGAAGGCGTTTGGAGAATGAATGATAGAAAAGAATAAAATGGCAAATAGATCTACGCTTGGCAGGAATTCTATCTTGCAGAATACCGCAGAAAAATCCTCTCCCACATTACGGCAAAGATGGTATCTTGCAGAATACCACATAAAACCCCTCTCCCACATTACGACAAAAATGATATCTTGCAGAATACAGCAGAAAACCCCTGGCTATTATTGTTTATATATGTTAAATGCAATGATAAGCCCTAGTGTGTGGTAGGACCCACCACCACTGCCCAGGGCCAAAATGATATGGTACAAGATCAGCGTATGACATGGCCAGTCAAAGCTGGACCCAATACTTCCAGATTACATAGGAAGTTTCAAGACAATATGAAGGAGACAATTACTTTCTTATGGGATGCGTTCAATTTGGCAGAGTTTAAGGGGCTTTGTAACCGACTATAAAGCTCAAAAGTAAAAAGTCTAGATTTATGAAATGTCATGCAAAATATATAAGAAAAATACATAAATCAAATTTGTAATTTTGAAATTTTATATAAAGTTTGTTACAATGTTTAACCAAACTTATATAAAGTTTAATTTTCTTAAATGACAATTTTTAGATTAAATTTTTTTTAGTGCGGAGATAATGTGACACGAAACTAGGGTGGATTTATTTCAACCAAACTAAGTCATATACAAGTATAACAAAAACAAAATTCATTTGTACAAATGGACATACATACATACAAAGATATATTATATTCACACACAAAAGGGAAACTTCATAACAGAAACTAAGGGATGTTTATCTTTGTTGTAATCTCACAGATCACATAAGGTTACCAATAATACATACTAAAACATAACTATAAATCATATACAAGAGAAAAGAACAGATAGGAAAAGAGATTATATTAATGTAATGAGTTCATACAAGGCATAGAACTGAACTGAGTTCTTTGCTTAGCTAAACAGCCTAATATATACAAGTAACAAACAGTTACAAAATAACTACCTATCGGTTCGGTGAACCGACACAACTGTTAGTTAGCCGACTAATCTTTCTAGTTATTTGGCTGACCGACTTAGTCGGCTGATCGACTAGTCGGCCCATCGACTTAGTCGGCTGACTAAGTCGGTCTTCGTTCAAGTCGACTTATGTCGACTTGCTCCTTCTACATCTCCCCCACGAACAAAAAGTTTCTTCGTCCCGAAGAAACAGGGAGGTAGAAAAAATGAACTTTGGTTGAACCATTCAGATTTTCTCTTGCTGTGGACTGTGCAGATGAATGGTTGGTCTTCTCTGGACGCAGACTTCGACAATAGTTGGAGCTGTGATGGCAAGATGATGCTGAAAGTTGGTCCAACTCTGCAATCCCTTCTGTATATCGATCGTTAAGGTAGTGAGACTTGAAAGGATCGACATATTTTCAGACATGGGTATTTCTACTATATTTTCCATGTTGGGACCCAACAGTTGGTTTTGCTCTTTTGCCACATTGATGAGTCATTTCATCTGTGGAAAGATGATGTCGACTTTCTCTAAGTTGGGAAGCGCCTGTTGAACCCACTGATGTGCCTCTCGTTCTAGCTTATGCAGTTTGTTGGATTCCATCACAATTTGTTCTTCAATGGTCTACCGCAGTTCTGCCTCTGTCGACTTCCAGCCCTCCAAATCTTGAATGCCCTGTCTCTCCTGCCTTGTCTGCTGATAGACCTGCCCATAGTGATTAGGCCAGTCTCGTAATACTTCCTCAATGACAACTGATTCTTCCATATGATCCTAGAGAACCTTATATGCTTCCGAGAATGCAGTGTGTTGGGCCAGGAGCAGTTGAACAGTCTCCTCCTTTTGTCCTTCCTTAGTCTCTTGTAGCCAGGTCTGGACAATCGATACCATCGTCTTGAAGAGCTGATACGCTCTTTGAAGTGGTCGATCTATGTCAACTTCGAGAGGGCCTGGTACCACGGTCTGTACTAGAGCTCTGTATTTGCCGAGAAACTCGACTTCTTCTACATTTTTGGCTACAAGCTCTTTATTTTTTCAATCTGTCCTTTTCTTTGACTCTTTGGCCATAGTTTTAAGGAGTTGGCCGACCTCTGTGTCGTCCAAGGAACTTGCATCCCTTAGGATAATACAAAGACCGCATGTTCTATGCTACTCTTTCTTTTTCTTCTGTTTGTCTGGCTGTTGCTCTTGGGTATCTGCAGCAGTTGAGGTTGGGTCTATGGTTGATGGAATGGAGGCTGAGGGTTTTTCTGGTTGGTTAGATGGTATAGAAATCAACTACATTTCTTTTTGAGTGTGTGGTGGGGAGGTGGGGGGTGTTTCTGTTTGAGGAGGTGGGATAGCCACTTCTGGTTGTGAAGATAACGGTGGCTGTGATGGGTTTGGCTGTAATTCTGGGGGTGGGGATTTGGATGGTGGAGGTGGTGGGGAGGGAGGTTGTGATGATGGTGGTGTTGGGGACGGAGTGGGGGTATGGACAGGGGTCGAAGGATTGGCTGGGGTGTGTTGTGAACTTTTGTCCGAAGGTGTAGTGGGTAGGTCGTCCTGGGCATCGGTCTCGATTGGATCAGTGATAGACCTTGATGTTCCTATTACATCACCCTGTTGGTCACGGGTGAATGTCATCGTAACAGTTGCATATGGATTTTTTCTTGCATAGAGAGGAGATTTTGTTTGTATTTTTTGGGCCGATTTAAACAGTGCAGGAAGTGTTGCGAAGAAAGCTTTAAGCTCTGCGTCTTGGTCGACCCTGGCTCTGAGTGCTTCCGGGATGGCACATTGATATTCCTCAGGGGGACTATCTGCCTGATGTACTTGTGCTTGTTCTTCGACTATGGTTGTCGGGGATGGGGGGGGAGGGGTCGACACAAGGTCGACTACATTTTCAGGTGTCTGTGTCGTTTTTGCTTTCTTTGGCCGACCCTCCGGAGCTCCTGCGTCCAGATACCATTGAAACTGAATTTCAATGGATACTTTATTTGCACGGGCATCCTCGACTATGTCGACGGCCGTGGCTTCTAGTTCCTCCTCATCGTCGGATGAGTCAGCCAGAATAAGCTTGCGCTTTCCCCTACCTTGTTGTAGTTTTTGGGCCTTGATTTTTTTCCTAGCGACTGCTATCTCCTTAGCCAGCTTCTTAATGATGCTCTTGGATAAAGCATATTCTGGGTCGTTACCTTCGACTTCACCTGTCGGTACTTGAGTGGGTTCGACGGTTGCTGGAGCCGGAGGAGTTGTTTGTTGCTATGGTGGTACTATTCGTTGTTGTTGTTCTATCGGCTGGGGGTTGACTCCTTTTGCAGTCGGAGGTTTGACAGTGATGTGTACCCAACTAGTGGGCACGGTCTAGGTGTCCTCCGACACAAATGTGCTCATGTATAAGTTTACCTCATAGTCCTCTTCTTTTTCCTTGTCGGTGAGTGGCTCTATGATGGAGAAGTTGACCTATTTGGCAGCCTATGGAATTGGTATCTTTGTCTGCGCTTATCTGGTCAACTCTCGGAAAATCTACTCTACCGTTGGGTAGTAGTCGAGGTCCTGTGCTCTGGGGTCCTGACCTCACATGTACCATACTGATGTATGGTCAAGTTCTAACTGGATATGAGACTCAACAGGGAGGTTTCATCGGATGTTATGGGGTACCCTCCACCTCATCATGCGAACCTTCAAATGCTGGAACCAGTTTTCCAGGAAGACATTCCCCTGTGCCAGCTGATGCAGGGTGCCTTTTTGTGAAAAGGGTTTAAAGCGGTGCATTTGGAATTTGGTCGGCTCCCGGAATACTAGACTACCTTCCGGACAAATATGGTACATGACAATCTAGAGAATGAGAGAGGGGAACTTGATCATACCTCCCGTCTCCTGGTAATGTTCGCAGATGGTTTTGATCATGTCGGCAACATAATCTCCCCATCGGTAGATCTGACCGTCGGTCGCGATTGTGTCCACCACTTCCAACATCTCCAAGTTAAGGTCGCTGCCCTGACCTGCTAAAGTAAGGGTGATTTCTATGATTTTAGCCACGATTTGTGGCATCCTTGTCACAATCTGGCCGATCATCATTCCTTTGGAATTCTTTCCCGACAGTGAGCCTGTAAGTTCTTGGACTAACCCGTCTTTGATCCCAATAGCTACAGGGCTACCTTGGTTGGACAAACCCGTAAGCTTGGAGATAACATCCCCGAAGATATCAATCGGCTAGTCGAAGTAGAACCGGCCGTTATGGTAGCGACTAATAATGAATTTAACAGCTGCTTCCTTCGTCCCACCGAAGCTTTCCATCAGTGGTGCATTAGGGTAGTTGAAGATGCCGCTCTTCCGAATTTTCTTAGCATCCTGGGTCATTCTATTGTCGACATAGGCCCACTCTTGGATCTCTTGCCAGAGTTTCTGAAATGGGCCCTCCTGGACCTTTGCGTTTTTTATGTTCTTTAAGCGGTTGAGCAAAGGGGTGTCCTCCGCTTGCAGCTCCTTTTCCTTGGCCGCAGCTCTGGTTAGTTTGGGTGCCATTATGTTGGACTGGTCGGGGTTTTAACATGGTTCTTGTGATTTGGTCGACTGATATTGCGGGTGCTCTGAGGGAAATGGGTGTGGTGAATGAACCTTTGACGGTCCATTATTTATAGGCATGGTTGGGGTTGAGTGTCGAAATGGGCGTATTAATGGCGGACTTGACAGTCCAACTGCAATACTCGAGTGCGACTTAATGGAGGATCTGTTTCAGTGCTCGAGGCCATCAATGCATGATGGGACTTTTGAAGTCAATAGTCGGTGTCGTGGGTGAAAATGGTCGGCCTGACTGGTCGATGAAGATGGTCGATGGTGGTGATGTCGGTTGTCAAAGTAGTGAGTTGCTGTAATGGCTGGTTGTGTTGGATGTATTATTTTGTTTTGGAATTTTTCTATCTTTTTATGGGTTTTTATTGACGGTTAAGGTCGTTATTTCATTTTTTTTTTCTGTAACGTTTGAGTCGGGCTCCATTAACAAGCTTCCAGAATACTAGGCCCTATAATGTTTTCAGTCGGACAGAACCGTTGGGATGTATTTCTTCGACAACGTAAGGTCCCATCCATTTTGTGTGTAATTTCTTAGGTTTTCCCTTGACTCAACTGTTATACAGTAAAGCAAGGTCGCCGACCGAGAGGTTTTTTTTTTTGATGTTACGGTCGTGCCAGGCTTTCTGTTGTTGTTTGTGAATTTCCTGATGCTGAATAGCCATCATTATATGTTCTTCTAGCTTACTGAGTTGAAATAGTCGGTCCTTTATTGCTTGTTTGACATCGACATGTAGTATTTTTGTAATAATATGTGTCTGCTATTGGAAATGTAGGGGAACGACTGCTTCCTGCCCATAGACTAGTCGAAAGGGGGTTTGATCGGTCGACCGCTTATATGTTGTCCTATATGCCCAGAGAACCACAGGGATTTTCTCATCCCAGTCATCTTTTTCGGTGTTGCATATTTTGGTTAACCCTTTGGTTAGTTTTTTGTTAAAAGCTTCAATCGCGCCATTCGACTGAGGGTGATATGCAGTGCTTTGTCGGTGGTCGATGTGAAACTGGTCGGTCATATTTTTGATGGTTTTGTTGATAAAGTGTGATCCTTGGTCGCTAATAAATATGAGTGGGAATCCAAATCTAGTGATAATGTTTGCATAGATAAACTTAGCTGCTACCTCACTTGAACATGTATCGATGGGTTTAGCTTCTGCCCATTTACTGACATATTCCACTGCCGTGATAATATATCTTGCACCTGATCATTTGGCTGGGATAGGAAAAGGTCCTATGAAGTCTATAGTCCAAATTTTGAATGTGATACTAGGGTTTACATATATCAAGGGCATTTCTGTGCTCGGCAGAGGTCGACCAAGTCATTGACATCTATCGCATCGACTAACAAAGTTTTTGCAATCGTTGTGGATGGTTGGCCACCATAAGCCCGAGTGTTGGATTTTTCTTGCAGTTGTTTCCACTTGAGAATGTCCTCCTTGTAGAAATTCTGACCAGCAATAGATTAATTTCACTCACAACAAATTACAATTGATCATGCAAAATTGTCAACAATGGAGACTAAATATGGAGCTGTAACACAAAATTATATTAACTCAGTGTACAATAGCCAACCCTGTAATAACATAGGTTGCTGAATATATAGAATACATCAATAGGTCGAATGCATAAGGAGGCATCCAAAACTAGCATAAAGCAGGCGTACCCAAAATAGGCAAATCCCCCATAGGTGTAAAAAGCTGATCCCAAATCTGTCATGAGGCTCACGAATTGGAAAGGGCGCATGGGAAAGATAATGAGTGGTGAAATGGAAGCTCATACATTCTTTTTCATGGAGGAAAGAGTGGAGGATGAAAGGGGAATAAAACAGGTTCACCTCACCTAGTCTTGCTTTCCTTATGTGCTTTAAAAACTGAAAAAGCAGTCAACAAAGCAGAAAAAGCAGAAGGGTGCCTAGGAGGCTAGGAATAAAGTAGATTTGATTCCTAAGGCTTTCCCAAGCGCTACATGAGTCAAATATGGCAAGTTTGACCTCTATGGATAGGCATTTAACAACTTGCACATGGTGGGACTCATGAACTAGGAAAATAAGACAAAAATAAATGAATTAATGTCTAAGTGGGTAATACTATGGGTTTGATTATTCTAACACCCCCCCTTAAGCCTGACTTTATGAGTAATAAATCAAAATATAGGGCCTAGAAACATGGCTTAGTCACCCTTTTACATACTGCAAGTCCATATGAACCAAGGAAAGAGGCAAAACCAACTTGGGAAAATCCTCCCTTAAACATGGACTGTAAAACAAAATTGTAGAATCTTGTTTTTACTCATGCTTTGACAACATGATCAGCAATCCCCAGCAGTGATTTGAGATTGCTGAAGGTCTTCTCACAAAATGCTTTGGTGAAGATATCAGCTACTTCTTCTGAAGATGAACAGAAGAGTAGGTGAATGGTGCCATCATGCACAAGCTCTCTAATGTAGTGCATGTCAATCTCAATGTGTCTGGTTCTCTGCTTCTGAATTGGATCTTTGCAGATTTGAATGGTACTTTGGTTATCATAGTAGATGGTAGTTGAGTACTCATGTTCGAAACCACACTCTCCAAGTAAACCCTGCAACCATAAACACTGAGTTGCTGCATTGACAACTCCTCTGTACTCAGCTTCTGTAGATGATAGTGCAATGGCACTTTGTTTCTTGCTTGACTAGATGATTGGCCCTTCTGCAAGCATGAACACATAACCTGAAGTGGAATTCTTGTCTGTGCTATCACCTACCCAATCACTATCAGTAAAACCAATTAACTCAAGGTCAGAATTAGCTTTATAGAAAATCCCATGTGTCCTTGTTCCCTGAACAAAGCTAAGGATCCTCTTGGCTGCTTTCCAATGGATCTCATGGGGCTGATCCATGAATCTAGAAGCAACACTAACTGCATAAAAAATATCAGGTTGAGTATATGTCAAGTACAATAAACATCCAATCAACTGTCTATACAAAGTGTTGTTTACCATCGGTGGAGAATCATCTTCCTCCAGCTTCACTCCTGAAAGGAAAAGAGTTTTGCTTGCTTTTCAATCTTGCATTCTGAATTTGATCAGAAAATCCAAGGCATATTTGGACTGGTGCACCTTGATTCCAGCTTTGGTTTGAGCAATCTCAAGCCCTAGAAATTGACTTAAGAGCCCCAAATCTGTCATGGAGAAGGCTTGGTTCATAGCTCCTTTTAGGGAAGCAATCTCATCCTGTGAGCTTCCTGTAATGAGGAGGCCATCAAAATATAACACAATGATCATTAATGAACCATTAATTACCTTCATATAGACATTTGAATCTGATTTACACCGAACAAAATTCAGAGATAGCAAGAAGCTATCTATCTTGGCATACCAAGCCCTGGGGGCTTGCTTTAGTCCATACAATGACTTTCTCAACCTGCACACAAGAGAATGGTCAGTATAAAAAACTTGGGGATGATGCATATATATCTCCTCAGTGAGATCACCATTCAGAAAGGCACATTTTACATCCATGTGATGTACCTCCCATTGCCTTGATGCTGCAATGGCTAAAGCTAGCATGATTGAATCCATCTTTGCCACTGGGGAAAAAGTCTCATTGTAATCGATGCCATGAACCTATGAGTAGCCTTTAGCTACCAATATAGCCTTGTACTTCAGTGGTGAACCATCAGCAGCAAATTTGGTCTTATAGACCCACTTACACTATACTAGTTTTCTCCCTGAAGGAAGATCCACTAGCTCCCATGTGTTGCTCTTCTGTAGCGAGTTGAACTCCTCATTCATGGAAGCTTTCCATATTGGTTCTCCTGCTGATTCTTCATATGTCTGAGGATTATACTCCACCATAAAATAACATCTTTCAGCAAACTCAGGATCCTTCATGCACAGACCACTCTCAAATTGAGATCTAGTACTCCTTGGGTCATTGGGATCCCCAGCTAACTGTCCTGCTGCATGTAGTGTCTTGGATGCCCATTTAGGCCTTGCGGGGCTGTTTGGGTTTGCAATAAACTCATATCCATCAGAAAAATCAGAATCAGCATGTTCAACAAACTTTTTACTTACTTCTTGAGGTTCAGGTGGTGAAGAGGCTTCACCAATTTCCACATCTGCAAGGGGTTCTTCTTCAAACTGAACACACCTTTCAATGAAGGCTTTGTTTGTGCTCAAGTTTATCAACTTGTACCCTTTTGAATCTTCAGAGTATCCCACAAAAAGACACTCTTGGCTTTGGTGCTGCAAATCCTTCCTCTTCTCTGTCGGGATTCTAGCCCATGCCTTTGAGCCAAAAATCCTGAAATGGGTCATATCTGGCTTGTGCCCACTCCATGCTTCGAAAGGAGTCATGCCATCCAACTGTTTGTGAGGCACCCTATTCTGAATATAGGCTGCACAGTTGATAGCTTCAGCCCAATACTTTGGTGGCAAAGTTTTGGCCTCCATCATGCATGTTGCCATCTCCTTCAGTGATCTGTTCTTCCTCTCAGCAACACCATTTTGCTGTGGTGTGTAGGGGATAGAATGCTGCATATGAATACCTGTATCTGCACAATAGTTAGTAAACTCAGTCTTGACATACTCACCACCATTATCAGACCTGAGTACCTTGAGTTTTCTTCCACACTGGTTTTCAACCAAAGCCTTGAAGACTTTGAATAGGCCAAAAACTTCTGACTTGTGTTTCATGAAGTGAACCGAACAATACCTGGAAAAATCATCAATAAAGGTCAATGCATATTTGGCCTGACTCATGGACATATGAGGGAATGGGCCAGAAACATCACTGTGAATCAGCTCGAGGGGTGCAGAGGTTCTCTCATGGCTGGCTTTCTCAAATTTGTGCTCTGGGTGTTTTCCTAGGATACAACCGTGGCAAACTCCTTTGGAAAATTTTATCTTGGGAAACCCTATGACCATATCTTTCTCACTAAGATCAGACAAATACTTGTAATTTAAATGGCCAAATGTTTCATGCCACAGCTTGCTAGCTTCATTAGCATGGATAAGAAGAGCAGAGGGGTTTGAGTAAGGCAGGAAGTGTGAAAACATGTATACCATTTGAGCATGATTCGCTACTCCTTTTGCAATGATTCTTCCACTTGAGATTTCTGTGATCTCAACTTCATCTAGTGAGAATATGACTTTCTTAGGAGACCCAGTGTGGGTCATCTGGTACACTGATAGAAGGTTAGAGGCGAGACCAAGGACATACAGCACATTGTTGAAGTTACCATGATCAAGTTCTATCCTTCCTTTGCCTTTGCTTTCAGTGAGAGAGTCATCTCCCAGTACAATAGATGGTCCTTTCAACATATCCAGTGAGGAGAAGGCCTACTTAGTTGAAACCATGTGTCTTGAAGCTCCAAAATCTATGATAAAACTGGGTGAGCTTGATGTGCCAGCAACTAGAGCATGAACTCTCTCTCTTTCATCGGAACTTGATCCTCCTTCTCTCTTCTTTGAGCCTTCTGGAAGGGAGATGCCATTTTTCTCTAGGATATTGGTCAGCATATCAATCTGCTTTTTCATACAAGAGCTTTTAGTGTGATTTCCCTTCAAACAGTATGAGCATTTGTTCATATCACCTTTGTTTTTCTTCTTCTGGGTATTTTTCTTGGGACCTTGTTGATCCTACGGAGACTGCTTATTGTCTCTTCTTTGCTCAGGTGGATTTTTAGCTTTCTTTTTGCTTTTAGAATCCACCCTCAAATCTCCAGTAACCAGAGCTTGGTCTTTGGAAGGTTTGATGGTGCCCATCATCACCAGCTTGTCCTGTTCTTGTGTGAGAGATTCCATGAAATCTACAAGGCTAGGAATCTTCCAGGTTTGAGCTGTGAGTTTTGTGGCATAGAAGGTCAAAACAAAGACTGAGTAGTCAGGTCCTAGCTTCGAGAGGATGGCCAATACGAGCTGATCATCTTTCTTTTCGATACCACACTGCTTCAGCTGCAAAACTAGTGCTTTGAACTTGGAGAAATATAGTTGCAGGGATTCAAAGCTATTGGGACTCAAAGAAATCAGCTCATTTTCGATCTGATGTCCCCTCATCTCATCTATCTTTCCAAAAATCTCAGACAGCTTCTCCCATACTTGATCCGGTGAAGTTAATCCATTGAGATGGAAAAGGAGGTCTCAGGAAATACTGAGACATAGGAGGCCATAAGCCTCATCTCTCCGATTGTGCCATTTGATCTTGTTTGCAGCTGCATTGGGCTCTGCTTCTATTGCCATAGTCACCCTGTAGAGGCCTTTCACTCTCAACAAGATCTCCATCTCTGCTTTCCATTCAAAATAGTTGAAGGGAGTCAAGATAGTTTTCTGTGAATCCATAGCTTTAGAAAATCTGTCCCGGCTGTTAGTAGAAGGCTCCCAGTCTTGATGTCGAACCTGCAAAAATTTTTTTGAAGGAGAGTAATAACCTACAATGGCTCTGATACCATTTAGAAATTCTGACCAGCAATAGATTAATTTCACTCACAACAAATTACAATTGATCATGCAAAATTGTCAACAATGGAGACTGAATATGAAGTTGTAACACAAAATTATATTAACTCAGTGTACAATAGACAAACCTGTAATAACATAGGTTTCTGAATATATAGAATACATCAATAGGTCGAATGCATAAGGAGGCATCCAAAACTAGCATAAAGCAGGCTTACTCAAAATAGGCAAATCCCCCATAGGTGTAAAAAGCTAATCCCAAATATGTCATGAGGCTCACGAATTGGCAAGGGCGCATGGGCAAGCTAATGAGTGGTGAAATGGTAGCTCATACATGCTTTTGCATGGAGGAAAGAGTGGAGGATGAAATGGGAATAAAACAGGTTCACCTCACCTAGTCTTGCTTTCCTTATATGCTTTAAAACCTGAAAAAGTAGTCAACAAAGCAGAAAAAGCAGAAGGGCGTCTAGGAGGCTAGGAATAAAGAAGATTTGATTCCTAAGGCTTTCCAAAGTGCTACATAAGTCAAAGATGGCAAGTTTGACCTCTATGGATAGGCATTTAACAACTTGCACATGGTGGGACTCATGAACTAGACAAATAAGACAAAAATAAATGAATTAATGTCTAAGTGGGTAATACTATGGGTTTGATTATTCTAACACTCCTGCAGGTCCATAGTGTGCTTCATGCATGATTTGTTCTCTCTCATGGTCGAGTACACAATGTCTGAGAATGTCGTCTAACCCCATTTTGTACAAAAATCCATTGATGAGACTGTAGGGTGCAGCGTTCATAGCTAAGATTTGTTTCTTCTTGGTGTTCAGACCTTCAAGTGCCTGACCTGTCTCTAAGAACTAAGCTATTTCTTCTAGTTCTTTGGGTATTGCTTCTATGCAAAATAGATGTGCATCCGGCAAGTCGTCGTCAATTCTGGTCGGTTCCTCCCCTGTTTCTATACGTGATAGGTGGTCGGGTCTGACATTTAGTTTTCTTGGTCAGACCATTACTTCAAACTCAAATTCTTGAAAAAGAAGTAACCATCGATAGATTCTTCCATGATGAAGGGGTTTAATAACAAGGTACTTCAAAGCTTGATGGTCGGTATAAAATATGAAAGGGTTGGCCAATAGGTAATGTCGATACTTTTGGAGAGAAAAGACCATACCTAGGGCTTCTCGTTCAATGGCCAAGTAATTCCTTTCAACTTTATTTAATTTTCAACTGCTTTATACGATATGGTAATCCATCCCATCATCCCCTGGTTGAGTAAGGATGGCTCCAATTGCAATGCCTGATGCATCAATATGCACATGAAATTTAGTCGACCAGTTTGGAAATTTAAGTATAGGAGCTTCGACTAGTTTTCTTTTCAATTTGTCGAAGAATATTTGGCATTCTTCTATCCATACAAAACTCCTGATATTCCTTTAGCAGTTCCTCCAGAGGGTAATTCATATCTGAATAGTGTCTAATGAATTTCCTATAGTATCCTGTATGGCCCAATAACACCCGGACCTGTTTACGGTTTATTGGGGGTTTTAGGTCGAGGATGATTTTTATTTTGGCAAAGTTGACCTTTATACCGTCTTTGCAGACAATATGCCCTAAGAGTATGCCTATGGGATTCATAAAAGTACATTTCTTAATATTTAAGGAGAGTTGTATTTGTCGACATCTCTCCAGCATAAGTCGGAGCCATGTGCAGTGATCCTTTAGGGTGGAATATATGGTCCAGTCGTCGAAGTATACTGCCATGGTCTTATAGATATACTCTTGGAATGTTTTGACAACAATTTGTGAGAATACTGCAGGTGCATTCTTCAACCCAAAAGGAATAACTCTGTAGGCAAAGGACCCAAATTCACATACAAATGTTGTTTTCTTTTGATCCTCTTTTGCTATGGGTACTTGATTATATCCTGAAAATACATCTGTAAATGAATAACATTCATGGCCTGCAACCTCATTCAGGATTTCATCAGCATAGGGGGTGGGGAATGGATCTGTAAGTGTGACTTTGTTGAGCTCCCTAAAGTCGACACAAATTCTTAACCTGGTCGGGTCATGTTTCTTGGGCTGTACGACCATGGGACTTGCACATTCTGACTGGTTGATAGGGTAAATGATCCCTACTGCTAACATGTTGTCTATTTCCTTCTTAACTATCTCCTTATACTTATGAGCTAGTTTGTAAGGTCGTTTCTTGACAGGTCGGACATCAGTTTTAGTATCTATTTTCATTTCTCCCATTTATTGTACTAACCCTTTTAAGTCTTTGCAGTCCCTTGCAAAGACGTCTTGGAATTCTTTAAGTAAGTTTATGATTTCGATGGTTTGGTGTTCATTCCAGTAGTCCCCAATCTTAGCTATTTTTGGAAGATCGTTGTTTGAAATGTCGACCTCCTTAGTTTTCACTTTGGCATCCAGCCACTCTGGTGCTTTAGCTTCATTGATCGACCGAATTCCTTCTTGAAACTGTGAAAATGTAGCTGGAAAGTCAGGTGCAGTCATTCTGTCTAGGTCTGGTTTGTCGGTGGCCTTGACTTTGAGGATTGAGTAGATCGGTTTGGTTGTTTCAATGTGGTCGGGATTCCATCTAAAGCTCTGACCTTCTGTGTGCTCATTTTTTAAGTGTAAACATGTTGACTGCGATTTTGATTCAGCTTGCATCTTGTTACAGTCCTTGATTTGTCGATGTTCTTGAGCGGGTGTTGATTCTGTCGGTTGAAGAAACTGTTTGATTTGGTGCGCTTTCCAAGCCAACTTTTCGTTTTGAGGGATGAAATGGAAGTCCTTAATAAAATTTTCTTTAAGTTCATGCCAAAAGAAGATTTATCCTCTAGCTTCCTCCATTTTATACCATTTATTAGACAAGTCGGCTAGGGTTGAAGGGAACAAATGTGGCCAGGCTCGCTCATCTTTGTGTCCAAGCCGTTTCCACTCCTTTTCACAAAGCTTGATGTGTGCTTCTGGGTCTTGGCCTTGGACAAAGATAGGGATTTGAGTGTCCTGGGTTAACTTTCTCCCACCGAATCGTTCGACAAAGAAATTTGAAGCAGTTGTCCAGGTCTGTAATTTTGTCTGATGGGTGTTCCACCATCTAGCTGCTTGACCTGTAAATGTTTCCACTAAGCTTTGAAGTCTTCCATGTTCTCCAATATTTTTAGATACTTGTTCAAGATGCATTATTGGGGATTCTATTTCCTTATACCTGGGCAGTTGGGTATTATGTAAGTTGGTCAGCAGTAATGTAGGTCGTTCCCTGATTTTGTTTTCAAAGACTTTGGGGATAAATGATACAATGAAGCACTGTCAGGTGGGTTTTTTCTGTACTTTTTGTATATTCCAGCACCCTCTTGCTTGTGTTTCATAATTTTTCATCACCCAGTCATATAATTCAACATCTAAATTGTAACCAATTGAGTCTTGGTTACCTAAATGAAGCTCCCCATAAATGTTTGGCTCGGTATAGTTCGTATTGTTATGGATCTGGTAAAGCTGTCTGACATCGAATTCCTCATCAATCGGTTCGGTCCAAGGTGCTCCTTGGGAAGGATTAATGGGTACAATGACTTTTTGACCATTTCCTTTTAACTTAATTTGTTCTTTGTCTAAGGATATGGAGGCTTTCATCTTTCGTCCCCAAGGTCGACCAACTAGCGCTGGGAAGGAGCTAGATCCTTCTTTTGGGTCGATGATTTCAAAATCAACCTTAGTCAAGATTCCTTTGATGGTCGTGTCGACATCTTTCCAAACCCCAATGGGTTCAATGAGGCCTTGGTTGGCGAGTTTTAGATAAATGCCTGACTCATAGAGTCGAGGTCGGCCCATCTTTTCCCATGTATCTCTGGTCATCATATTTACCTGAGACCCGAAATCGAGCACCACTTGTCGGATGTGATAACCTTCGATTTCCAGGTCAACAAGTGGGTCGACATCATTTTTGTCTTTTTGATTGAGGCTACAGATGTTCTTAGTTTGTTTTCCAAAGTTAGTGCTTTTTATTTCATGTACTAAATCAATGAACTGGGCTATGGATTTGTCTGTTTGGATGAGATGAGTTAATTGTTGTGTCGTGCTAAGTCGATTGGTAAGAATGTCTTCTTGCTGTGCAATGTCTTGAAATATGTGGGTGGCTTCTTGATAAGTTTGTTTTTCCTTTAGAGGATCCGGATAACCATTTGTGGTTTTAATTTTACTAATTTGGGGGTTATCATGCCCTGTTTTTGTGCCTTGGCGAGTGACAATATGCAGATTTTTAGTAGTTAATATATCATGTTTTTGTACACAAGACAAGACATTAACATTCTTCTTATTATTGATTTTTTCTAACATGGTAGGACAATCCTCCAGAGAGTGATCACCTACCCCACAATGCATACAGAATTTAAGGTCAGTTCTGTCCTTGTACGGATAGTCTGCTCATCTGTGTCCTTCTTTATAGCAGATGAAGCACTGGGTAGATCGACGCGGTCGTATGTCACGATTCCCGACGAATCGACCTCTTCCTCCAAACCCTTGTCGTCAATTGTCGTACTGGCGCTCATATCGTCGGCCTTCGTATTGTTTCCCATTCTGGTCATTAGTATTATTTTGCTCATTGCTTTGGGCCACTGCAGTCATCTGGTAGACCGCCTGATAATTCTGTTTGTTTTTCAGGTTTAATTGACAGTCAGCCATATTGTGAATTTTTGTCTCACAGATGGCGCACCAGGAAGCTTTTGCGTTCTTCATGTTAAACACACATTCTTTTGTAGAATGATCCCCAGACTCCTGGAAAATGTCGCAAAATACTTTATTTTACACAAATCAGACGTCTTGTCGGCTCTATTCGTGCCGACAATTATCTTTTGAGTGTCCAGCCGTCGAACATTTAGTACACCAGATTTCTTGATTTTTGAGGGATAGTTTTTTCAAGGACTTCTGCACACTTTCCAGCTATTCTTCTATCATGTGGTCCATCGGATAGGCAGGTATATCTTCGTCCATTTCCACCTGCAGAACTTTGGTCAGCGCATCTTCATATGTCTTGAATGTTTCCAGACTGATGTGTCGGCGAAATTTTTGTGATAAGCCTGCAAGGAACCATTGAATTAGTAATTGCTCATCAATAACATAATCTAATTGACTTAATAGGTCCTTCCAGCATTTGTCGTAATCGCGGACGGTTTCCCCTGGCTTTTGCTACGTTGTCTTGAGCCATTAGAGGAAATTTCAACTCAAAATGTGCCTCCTAAAATGAACTAGTAAAATAATAGTTAAAATAATAAAATAATATTTATTAATTTTGGAGGAAGAAAAGAAAAAAACTACTTTTTTGTTTGTATTTTTGACATATCTCCTTGTGTTTTTACTCAAATTTCGATCAGGACAGCTCATTGGATGCGGAATTAAATTCCGCATCCAACGATTACCCACTCGACATACTTTTGACAGACCCCTTTACCCCAAAAACAAGAAATACCTGAAAAAATGGAATGATGACATCATCATTTCATTTTTTTTGGTATTTCTTGTTTTCAGGGTAGCGGGGTTCGTCAAAAGTATGCCAAGTGGGTACTCGTTGGATGCAGAATTTAATTCTGCATCCAACGAGCTCTCCCGATCGAAATTTGAGTAAAAACACAAGTAGATATGTCAAAAATACAAACAAAAAAAGTAGTTTTGTTTATGATACCTATCCCCAAATTTATATTAAAAAAGTGTTTAAGACCTATACGGTATTTCAAATTTAAAGCAATTTCATTGGTTAACACATGATGACATGGAATTTGAATAAAAGTTAAAAGGCCCATTTTGAGTTGAAATTTCCTCTAATGTTTTTGGCGGCTAGGTGCTTAGCGTCTGGGGTCTTGAAAAAAGATAAGAATTGTGCTTTAATCTCAGCTTTCGATGCTCTGGGTTGCCTTTCCGAAAAGTTCATGTACCAAGTCAGGGCCCTTTTCCGTAAGGCTCCTGCGAACTAAGCCATCTGTCGGTCTTCATCCTTCACCTGGTTTGCATCCCAGATGGACTCACAGACGAACCAATGTCATCTGGGGTATTCATCCCCCTCGTAGAGAGGAATGTGAGCTGTTCCGTGACCCATGTCTAAGTCACTTTCACTGCTCTCAGAATTTGGCGGGTTCGGAGGCATGGGTGGTGGGGAAAGTGGTGGGATTGTTGATAAAGTCGCTCCTGCCAAATTTTGGTCGGCAGAACTGGTACCTCCATCGGTGGTCGATTCATCTTCGATGTACAGTGGGTTGTTGTGGATTTCTACTGTCGATGGTCCACTGAAATTTTGTGTGCACAAGTCTACGTGTTCTATTCCTTCAAAAGTTGTACTTTGCGTGGGGGTGCTCCTTCCTGTGTCAGTAAGAGCAAGTGGATACTTCAGAGGGATGGTGCCGCTTGAATTGTCACCCAGTTCCCTTCGAATGGTCGGCGTATGACAAGATGTCGTCCGGTGTACGTATCGTCGCCTAGTCGACTCCAGATACTATACTCACCAGCTCTTAGTCGGAGGTCGTCTTCAACAATAGTCTGTATTCTGGTATGTAGATTTAATGGGAAAAGGGTCGTTCCTTCACTGGGAGCTGTTGATTGGAGAGCTTCTGGATGCTCTATCCATACTTCTTCCTCCATAGGGGACACCTCTTGTTCGATGCCCTCTTCCTGTCGTTCATGACCCAACACTGGCAGATTCTCTTCACGGTCGGTCGCCCTAGGGTTTTGTTCTCTACGCAGCCCGTCGGCTCTTTCGCATCTTTCTTCCCTTCTCTACTGTCTCTCGTCCCTTTCTTGTTTATGAATGTCCGACATTATTCCCTACAGTACTATTCTCTTCAAGTCTTCTATGGTCGAATTTTCATCATTGGTGACGTCTATCCTCCTAAAGTCGACTAGGATCCACTATACTCTATCTCCGACACAAGACCAGCTACCGCCCCATAGCCTACCCGACGCTTTTTAGAAAGCCAGGATAGTTCGAATCACTTGCTCAGGAAGTATTCCCACTCCCTTTCTGCAATAAATAGCTCCCACTTCCTCTGCTTTTCTTCCCAGTTGGTGTTTGGTGGTTGTTCGCACAGTGGTGGTCTGGGTTCGACGATGTGGCCTGCTCCGTTCTCTATCAAGAATTTGAACAACAAGGTCGGCAGGGAGCACAAGAATTGTTCGATGAAATCTGTGAAGAATTTCTCTTTGACAGTTTCTACCGACGTTCGGTATTCAACTGCTTTCTCTTCACAAAAGTCGTCAGTGATTTTCTCAAACCACTCCGACAGATTTGTTCATCCCCCTCAGAATAGTTTATCTAGCAACTGCTGTTCTTTAGTTGCATCCAGTCTTCTCATCCAAAAGCTGCTTCAACAGTTGTGGCACAGACTCGACGAATTTTTCATGTGTCTCTATGAAAAATATGGCTCTAGCTTCAGCGACTGTTAATCTGTTTCGTCTTGCATAATTTTGCAAATAGTTCGCAACTTTATGGTCCCACCAGTCCTTGATCTCCTGCTCTGGTATCATATGTGAGCATATATCTTAGACATGTACTACCAGCAACAGAACCAATGTTGTAATCTCACAGATCACATAAGGTTACCAATAATACATACTAAAACATAACTATAAATTAGATACAAGATACAAGAACAGATAGTAAAACATATTATATTAATGTAATGAGTTCATACAAGGCACAGAACTGAACTGAGTTCTTTGCTTGGATCAACAGCCTAATATATACAAGTAACAAACAGTTACAAAATAACTACGTGTCGGTTCGGTGAACCAACACGACTGTTAGTTAGCCGACTAATCTTTCTAGTTAGTCGGCCAAACCACTTAGTTGGTTGATCGACTAGTCGGCCCATCGACTTAGTTGGCTGACTAAGTCGGTCTTCGCTCAAGTCGACTTATGTCGACTTGCTCCTTCTACAATCCTAGGAGGTTGGAAAACAAATACTAGAAGAGAACAACCCACAAAACATGCAAATGTGCCACAACATATGTGGTAAAAAAAATACAATGGATGTAATGTACCCAATCGAATATTTTAATTTATGGTTGCTTATGGGACATGGTTCATCGTATGGCATGTCGGTAAAAGCTAGACAAAATGAATTCCAAAGTAGATAGTAGGTTTCAAGATGATGGGACAAAGAGAAACACTATTTCTTACGAGATGAAATAAAATTTGGGGATTTTAAGGGCCCTTCAAACGGATTTTAAGTTCCAAGGTCTCAGTCCAATAGATGAAAGTGAAGATTTATGGAAAGTTGTGCAAAGTATACATGAAAAATAATGAAATCAGATTTGTAATTTTAGGATTTTACATTAAATTCGTTACAAACGCTCAACCAAACCCACTTAATAATACAATTTCCTAGAAAGATCGTTTCTAGATTGAAAAATATTTTAGTGGGGGGGTAATGTGGAAGGGTACTAGTTCCATGGGTGGATTTACTTCAACCAAACAAAGTCATATAAAAGCATAACAAAAGAAAATTGCATACATAGAAATGGACACATACATACATATATATATATATATATATATATATATATATATATTATATGCACATACAAAATGTAAACTTTATGAGAAAAATCAAGGGACGTTTATTGTGGAAGGCTGGAAAACAGAAATGACAAGCGTAGAAGGGACAGAACATGTAAATATGCCACAACATTTGTAGAGTAAATATTGACAGAAAACATATAAACAAAAAACAACACAAAAACATAAGAGAGTTTTAGAGAAGAAGGATATTATTGATATGAAACCATTGCATGTAATGAGGCAAAATTTATGATCTCTCATTCTCAACTTTCACTGTCTTCCTACAATTTTTCCTTAAGGTGTCTTCTCCACAAATTCAACTTTGTATATATCCATCATGTTCCCTTTTATATTTAGTAAAAATAAAAATATGGATTGACAATATATACATCTAAGCTTAGAATATAATATCCCTTGAAATTCAAATCAGTCATCCCCCTTACAAAATGATGCCCCTGTAATTTCACCTAACCTAAATAAAAACGAGTCCTCATTAAGTTCATAGTACCAACATGCTTAAAAATTACCAATTGCCAATTAAACAAAACATTTTGTATGGTAGAAATATATTATAGTATATGTGGTAAATTTTTTTATAATGGGTGTTACGTACACAATTAAATATTTCAACCATGGATACCACATGGTACTCAAATTCTATAAATATCAACTCACCACTTATATCCAAATGTATTTTCATCATTTTCATTATTAGGTTATAAAGGAAAACAAATTTACATTCACCGAGATTGACATATTCATGCATTAAAAAATTTAAAGGAAATTCAAGTAAATAATGCACACATAAGATGACATGTCATTCCATGAATTTAGATGTTCACGTAATAGTAAATTAACCAAGATAAACACATATATAACAATGGAATCTCATACACAGTAAGACACTTATCTTTTAATTATCCAATTGATTGTAGGTGAACGACATTTCTCCAACCCATGTGCTCTGTCAAGCCATACTTTTATTTGATAGGCCAACCCAATCTAGCACTATCAATCAACAAGGAAAAATATCTTTCCCACTACCTCTACTCAGTTCAATATCTCATGTAACCCACTGGTGTGGAAATACCCTCCACATCTATGCCAATCCTCAATAATATTTCCCCACCAACTTACACAATGCTAGGAATTGGCCTCCTTCTCTAAGCTAACACCCCCTCAAGCATCCTCCAATTTGCTTCTACCACTCCAACACAGGTTGGATAGGAAGTACCTAAAATGGGACTCTATGGCACAAGCTATATGCCAGTTTTCTCTCACACACTAGTCTTATAGGGTCGATGTCATGTAAATTTTAAATTCAACTATGGCAGCTATGGTCCTTTGTTACAAGTATCAATCCCCAATTGTAATTATTAGGTTTATTTTTCCAACATCCTTTAAAAATTACCATTTTTCAATGAAACAAAACATATTATTTGGTTGACGCAAACCATTGGATTTGTGGATGACCCATATTTGAGTTGTGAATGACAGTCTTTCTAGTGATCTCTATTATAAAAATATGTGGTAAAAAATTGCAATGGGTGTAACGTACCCAATCGAACCTTTCAACCATGGAGATCACAAGGTACTCAACTTATATATATTGGAATTCATCACTTATATCCAAATGCATTTTTCATCGTTTTCATTACTAAAGTTATAAAGGAAAATAAATTTATGTTCACCCATATTGACATATGCATACATTAACAATTTATAGGAAATTCAAGCAAATAATGCACGCATCAAATTCCATTTTATTCTGTGCATTTAGAAATTCCCGTAATAGTAAATTAAACAATATAAACACACATATAACCATGGAATTTCATACACAATTATTCCGCTCTCTATTTTTTTCCTCCTGCATGCTTGTGAGAATTAGTTTGTAACTGGATCTACATCATGTGTTTATACATACTACCAAATCTTCAATTTCTACATGGTATGAGAGCCTTCAGGCTGTCAAGCTCCAAACAGCTAAGGAGCTATCAATACTCTACATCAAATCGCATCCAGCATCCTCTCCCTCTTTGAAGAAGAGATTGAATTGAGCTTACAAATATTCCTCCTAGTTTATGTCTCTGTATGTTCAATATGGCATCTCCATGAGTGCAACAAAAACTAAGCATGGATTCCTCTTCATCAATGATCGTGACGCCCTTCAACTATCATAAATGGAAGGCCAAAATTGGAATTTTGTTGCGCAGTAAAGGACTCTATAGAGTTTCTTTAGCTTTAGAAAATGATCCCAATGCTATTGTTGAGAAAGCTAATTGGAATAATAGGTTGGATGAAGACTATGGATTTCTTTGTCTCTCAATTTCTCCCGGTCTTCTTTTTTCATATCGATGGTTTGACCACTCCAAACAAAGTATGGTCCAAACTTGAGACTCTCTTTGCAGTACAAGATGAGATAAGAGCGCATCAATTGGAGAATGTGTTATTCTCTTTGAGTCCAAGTAGTTTCAAATCCATTGAATGGTTATTCACTAAATTCAAGTCACTTTTTATGTTTCTCAAACAATGTGATACTGAGAAGAAGGAAGATGAATTGATATTTCAATCCTTTCAAAATTGGGTCATGAATACTCAGTTTTTTTCTCAACATTTCCTACTATTAGGCGCTCTATTTCAAATTGGAAAATTCCTTCTTTGAGTAAATTATATGATTTGGTGGCAAAAGAGAAAGATAAATTGATCCAGATGGGAGATATTCAAATCTCCAATTTATGATATCTCACAATGATTTGGGCTGGAAGCTACTCTCTTGTAGAAGCCTGTGTGTGTCATTTGATATACACTCAAGAGATTTGAAGCCATGGAGAACACATACCAAACATCATAGAAGTTGTCATGTTCAAGTTTTATAGTACTTTTTCCTTTGAAAATGATTTGAGAATCATCTCCCATGTGGATGGGAATGTTATTGTCGGAGTCCAGGAATGAAAATGATTCTTTTCTTCCCACCATATGGTTTGAAGCACCAGAGTCTATGAGGAGAGCTCAAGGCTTCAAAACATTTTCGATGAGGGCATGTCCTCTTTCGGGCTGGATGTTTTGATCATGATTTTATCTCTTCCTTGTACCTTCAGGAAGATTGATGTTATTCTTCTCAAGCAGAAGAGTCATAGCATCAAGTTGTTTCTTCATGCAAGACCTTTCAGGGTGAAATCCCTTTCCATAATAGGAACATTTGACCTTTATTTTTCCCTTCTTTTCCTTTGTGCTTGTTCTTTATTGTGCCCGAGGGCTCATCAAGATGATGAGGTTTTTCCTTTGGCTTTGGAGCATCCAACTTAGTCTTTTGGTTATTTTTATTTCCCTTTACATTTGTAGCCTTGGGTCCTCCAACAAGCATATATTGGTGCTTGGAAGATATGATGATCCCCATTTGGACAAGCTTGTCATGATCGTTTATGAGAGACTAAATGAATGCATTGAGGGATGGCATTTTCCAATTTGGAATTGTGATATTCCTAGTATGGAATGTGGAAAAAAAGACTAAATAATCCATACCATGTTTTGAGAGGATGGCTAGCATGAGTTGATCATCTTCCTTCCCAACTTTGCACTGCTTCAACTGAAGCACCAGGTGCTTGACATTGGTGAAGAAATAATTCATGGTTTCGAAGTTTCTTGGGTTTAGAGAAATCAACTCATTCTCTAGCTGATAGATCCTCAAGACATCTTGCTTATCAAACAGAGTAGAAATTTGATCCCAAATCTCCTTAGGTCTCTTCAATCCAGTGATGTCAAAGAGAAAATATATAGATATTGAAAGGCACAAAAAACCATATGCTTCATCAAGCTTATTCTAGTATTTTTCTTTGTCGACAACATCATTAGGATCTATTTATATGTCCATTGTGACTCTGTAGAGTCCTTTGGAGTGCAGTTGAATGTCCATGCTCTCCTACAATTGGTAGTAATTGAAATGAGTGAGTAGATTCACAAAAGAGGCCATGATGATTCTGTAGCGAATGCAGTGAAAACCTTTGAAAAAACTGCAAAAACACAAAAAAGGGCACAAGAACCTCGAACAACCTGCACTTTTCAAGTTTTCATCACACCCAGCCTAATCAATAAAGAAAGCTTGATCAACAATTCCTTTTCCTATTAATTATGTGGTAAATTTTCTGCTTCTAGTGCAGCACTGAAAATTTTGAACTCTTTGCTCAAATTGCATCATAGATCCATCAAGAAATCTTGTTGGAGAAGAATACCCTTCTCCCCCGCTGGTTTTGATACCATATCAAAATTGAGTCACAATAATCTATGGAAGAAGGCACAACTTACAGAAGATTCAAGGATCAATTACACAGAAAAATGACATGAAAGTGCTGTGATTGGAAGTTGCAGCTATAAATTATCAATAATTAATCAAAAGTAGTGACACAATGTCATACACTTGCATGAATAGTAAGGTAATTCGAATTCCAAGGATTCCTTTCGAATTGCACACATGAGAATGGTTTAGCTGTCAGTCGTGCACACTAAACACACTAGTTTACCACTAATCACAACAATAATCAGCTCAAACTGAATCAAAGGCAGTTATGACTTAGTATAACTGAATAGAACTCAAATGCATGTCAATCAGTGGTTGAGGGTGCATATTTTACTTTAGTTAGCTAAGATCAAGTGAATTGAACTTAAACGAGTCACCAGAAGCTGTTGGAGGTTCCTTAAATCACTCCAATTAACCAGAATATAAACAAAAATAGGAAAAATAACGATGGAGGTGAATTTACGTTTTCATTTTAACTAAAAGTAGGTGGAATAACCATCAGTTAACTGACTTGGGGTTCTTAGTTCATGTACATCAACCCATACTTGCTCCTTGATTGAAGGAGGATTATCGAGTTGATGATGTAGTCACATATTTAAGCCAATAAATTAGGATAAGTGGTAAAATAGAAAAATTAGACCAAATAAACATGTGTGGGTTGGATAACGACTCCAACATGATTATGTATTGAAATATATCATGATAGATTAGGTACTAATTCTTTACATATATCATGTTTGTATATCTTATTTTTGTGGAGGGAAATGTGTAGGCACAAATTTGATTGAAAGCACAACTGAGATCTACTTCAAACGTCCGGAATAAGGTATTCCCCCTTGGTTCCTTAGTGTTAGTTTTACTTATATGTTTAGCATGATTGGAAATGGGTTTCTTTATGGTGTCATCCTTTCTTTTGTGGTTCACCCCAAACAACATTATATCTTCTCCGTAACAAAATTGGTGACTCCACTTGGAAATTTCCTTTTTGGTGGGGTTGTGGGTGCATTGTTTTTCTTGTTTTGCTCTCTATTTCTCCATGGAAATGTGTTTCATTTGGTAGTATGTTCATTCATTGATAGTAACCTAGAGTGGTTTTATGCCTGGCCTTCCTTTTACCACCTTATTCTCTGTATACCAAGTTTAGAGAATATGCAGTTGCATATATACATGAGAAGTACTTTTTCTAGTCATGTACATACGTTGTTGTTCTTTGAAAAGTCGCATACATCCTCCTTTCTAGTTGAGTTCTTGATGTGGGAATTTTTTGGGTGGGTTGTGAGTGTGGCTGGGTCCTCATGGGTACCAATATTGTATGTTGACTTCTCCCTTTGTGACTAGAAACCCCTTTTTTATTATTTTTCTTTCATTGAAATTTTTTCTTGTTGAGTTATCTCATTTTTTGTTTTTCCATTAGTGAGTTAGTATTTTATTCTCGGTGTCTTACTTGATTTGCGTTTTCTTCTTGATGTAGAGGCTGATAATTTTAATGAGTTTTATTGTTTTTTCATTCTTTGATATTGAAAATAAAAAATAATTCTATAGTTGCATACTTACTTACATCACACATATCCATCTAAGGAGTTACTTGCATTAGGTTGTGTCATGTCCCCTCTCATCCACCAGAGAGAGAAAGTGACCATAGTGTTGCTAATCCAGGCAATCTAGCCCCATAAATGTAAATATAAAACTATCTTTTATTTTCAATATAAATAATGAAAACACAATAAAACTCACTAAAATTATCAGCCTCTACAACAAGAAGCAAATGCAAATCAAGTAAGACACCGAGAATAAAATACTAATGCACGAATGGAAAAACAAAAAATGAGATAACTCAATAAGAAAAAATTTCAAAGAAAGAAAAATAATAAAAAAGGGGTTTCTAGTCACAGAGGGAGAAGTCAACATACAATATTGGTACCAAGGAGGACCGAGCCACACTCACAACCCACCCAAAAAATTCCCACATCAAGAACTCAACCAAAAAGGAGGATGTACATGACTTTTCAAAGAACAACAACATATGTACATGACTAGACAAAGTATTTCCCGTGCATATACGTGACTGCATATTCTCTGAACTGGGTATACAGAGAATAAGGTGGTAAAAGGAAGGTCAAGAGTAAAACCACTGTAGGTTACTATCAATGAATGAACATACTACCAAATGTGACACCTAAACATGGATAAATAGAGAGCAAATCAAGCAAAACAATGCACCCACAACCCCACCAAAAAGGAAATTCCCAAGTGGAGTCACAAATTTTGTTATGGAGAATATCTCATGTTGTTTGGGGTGCACCACAACAGAAAGGATGACACCATAAATAAACCCATTTCCAATCATGCTAAACATATAAGTAAAAATAACACTACATAGATGCATAAATTATTAACATACAACAGAAGCAAAATTTATTCATTCACGACATTTAACATGTTCGTTTAATTCATAAACACATCTGCAATTGCAGAGCTAAAATAGACAAGAATACTTATCTTGAAAGAAGCTTGTCCCGCAACCAACTACGTCGTTGCAACGTTCCACCCAACCATAGAAAAATGTTCTCATGAATCTCTCGACAACACTACCACCCTCGAGCTGGGCATGATTCCCACAAGAAATAAGGGAACACTAGCAAGCTCATATGTAGCCAAAGGTATATCAAAATTCACCCAATCCAAACAGAGTTGGGTTTATCAGGCTGCAAAGGAGCTGGAAAGGCTGACTGCTAAGCGAGTGAGCTCAACCATGGTGCTATGGACTCTTGCACCAGATCTAGCATGGATTCTAAAACATCTACACACCAAACACTAGGAAGCATCCCCTTCTCTACTGCACTGTCCCTTAGGATATGCCTTCCCCATCACCAGCCTATTGCTAAAATTCATAAGGGGACTCTACTTATTCTACCTGACAGAACAACTCCCCGGCAACAGCGCCAAAAATTTTGGGTGTTATAATGTCTTAATTAATTCACGAAACATTCAATTATCGACTGAGGTTTGTAATCTTAGAGATGACATAAAATATATGCAAAGGTATAAGGGTTCCTAAGGTGTCATGGAAATATTTTAATAAAGAAAATATCGAAAGATATTTCAAAATGAAAAATCGAGTCAAACTCTAGAAAATCAACTACTAAGGTAATTCGGTTGGGATACATTTACTAGATTAGAGTAGTATCAAGGTATACTACTCTACTTTATCAGTCATAAATTATGTATTTTATAAGTAACACTATTCTAAGAAATTAAAATACTCCTTTACAATGTACTAACTCTTTTGCTTCTTAATTTGTTAATTAGAAAGGTTTAGAAGAGATTTAGAACTCTTACAATAGATTATGTTATTTAATTCAATATTATGATTATTTAATTAATCTAAGAAACCCAATAACTAAACTATACAGGTGGTTTGACAAATATACAATGATTGAAACAATTTATCTAGCTCCACTCTCCTTGATTGTTCTGAGGATATGCATTCATGGTTATCGGTACTCGAGAAGGACGTGTATCAAAATGGATTTCAAAAGAAGTAAAGAAAATGAATGTGATTAAATCTAACTTAACTTCCACAAATATATGCAAACTAAGTAATGTCCAATTACATGTGATAGTAAACATTGTGATTTATTCCATAAGCAAATGCCTTTAACGGAAAAAAAATATGATGAACAACTAATCTATTAATCAAGAAACAAAACTCTTTTAGCAACTACTTGAAAGTTAAAGGTATACTACTCTTATATGAAACCCATGTTAGGAAAATATGACTTAGAAACAAGTAGAAAACTTAATAAAGAAAAATCCTCTAAAGCCTGTTCTATGAATCTTTTCAATAACCACACAATGAAGAAACAAGTCCTATGCTATGATCAATTTACAAAGTACTTGTGTGTTTCTCTAGAGATTAATATGTTTAATACTAAATTCAATATACACAAAGATAAATTAAACTGAGCTAGAGATATAATTCCCAAATGTTAGAATAGTAACGAATGAAGAAATCAAACCCAAAAGAGACAAAACAAAACACAATTCAACACATAGTAAGGTAACAGGAAGTGAATGATAGGGATGTAACTTGATAGATACTTTAAATGATCTATACTAAGGTCCTAATTATATATATAATCATTGTCTAATTACAAAACAGATCGTGATTTAAAATCCAAAGAAACAGAACTTTAAATAGGTTTAAAACAGAATGGGAAATATTAAAGGTTGGACGAAGGGATGAATGAAATCTAAATGGACAGTCTGAATGATATTTCCTATGAGGAAAACAATGAAAATTAGGAAATAAATGGACTAAATGATCTAAATATCAGGTGATTTGGTGCATATGAGAATAGGATGCATAAAGGATAGTAATTGAACCTAGTTAATAATTGAAATAGGCAAGATATTATTGGTACTAATTTATGGTTGTAAGAGACTATTCCCTATTATGAAATGAAACAAATTGAAATATAACTAAAACTAGTTCATAGCTAAAAATAATTGACATAAATAATTCTAACTACAAAATGAACCTGGGATACTAAATTAACTAAATTATATCTAATTGCCAAACATAACATTTGATATTAAGTCGAAAAGGAAGCTAGAAGCAAAACTAAAAGAAAAACTAGAAACAAACTATGTGCATGACCGATTACTTTAATTCAAGAAATAGAAATTATATTAACAGCACGACATTACTCATAATAAATAATATGCTACAGGAAACAAGGAAATGAACAATATCACCTAACAAGAAACCAATTTGCATAAATAAAGCATAAATAGAAACTACTTATCTGTGAGAAAGGAGATAACAAGAACACACACATGAATGGAAACCGCTGGTTGTTGAGGGGCCATCTCAAAAATCAGGGTGGCATTTCAATCAATTAGTCACACGAACAAGAACATGTATACATAGTGAAAATAGAACTTATATTAACATTCAGAATAGAGTTTCGACAGAGCTTCCTTTCTAATGTTGACTAATAGATTTACAAACTAGCTAACTAACTTTGCTTTCGCTTGGAGAGGACTATATATAATGTTTACAAGGATGACGAGTTCGACACTTTCAATGGTCGATCGCTCCTAAAATAGTCAACCTTTATGGTGAACAAACAACCATACGACAACGTACAGTATTCCTCCTGCTCTCTCGCGGGTCGGTTTTCCTTGCGCATACTGTGGCGTATAGATTCTCATTTACATGGACTTGGATTGTGGTGTAGAATGGAGAAAGCAAGATGGTGAGCCTTCTCATAGCAACGACCATTGTAGCATCAAACACGTGGACAACAAAACAACTGAAGACCATTTTGAGCTTTAATCACTTGGGAATGTGCCAACTAACAGTGTGTGGGATGATCGGGAGGCTGAATGGCAAGTTGGATATGATTTGTGTATATCTAGCATGAATGCGTGTCCAATGTTGGCTCGTTTAAAGACTACCATTTGCAAAAAAAATTCATATATCACACATATTTCCAATTATAACATAATTGCTCGGTAAAATCGTGAAATACTAAAAATAAACCAAGGCTTGCATAAATTCCTAATGTGTTCGTACATGGGGCTGAATCATAGGCTATATGACAAGAAACATGTCAAAAAGGTCACAAAATAGATGCCAATAATAGTGACAAAACTGGGATCAACACAGACGCTGAAAGAGATGCGAGAGTCAAAGTAGCACTTCCCACGTCTGAACGATGAGGAGAAACCGCTCATGCAGAGCTTGGGTGAAACTTGGGTAACCGACACATAAGTTTATGTTCCTTCTTAGCGGTACTTGCTTTATATGTCTTCTTAGGGTTCCAACTTGTTACCCTGTGATTCTGATCTTGGAAACTTTGTGGACGAGGACAAGTTACCTTGGTTAAAGTATAAAAGTATCATGAATATTAACCCCATATTTCTATGATCGAACGACGAAAGCATTAGTTGATTTTAATTCTGATTTATGAATATTGTACACAGTTGCCTGCTGATTGTGTATTTGTTGCAGGTCAGGAAGTTATCCCCTTATTTCTGTGATCGTAGTGTGAAAGCATTCACTGATTTTTAATTCTGCAAGTTAAAATGGTTTAGGAATATGTGTTTGTAATTTCCTACTACTTTCCTTGTGGTTGTTAGATTTTTTCAGGGAAGCATACACATGCCTCAGACTAGTTCTGGGTACAAGAAGAATGTACCAGCAATTATCTCAAGAATGCCTGTGCTCTTGTATAATTTTTGGTATCTTAAAGAATATTCCAGGAGGAACCTGCAACGAAGGAAAGAGTAATTGGAAGGTAATTCTCAGTGGAGAATTTGGGCAAAGGATGTGCCATGAATTTGTAAAACTACACTAAATTAATTAATATAACACAAGCTTTGGTGGAGGTAGCCTCGGGGATGAGGTGAACCACGTACTCCGGTGTCTCTTTCATGTTTGCACCTCACGTTGTTTATATTGTGTCTCTGTGTGTTGTGTCAACATGTTTACTTTCTTAATGTTATTTCTGTACATATGCTCATAGACTGTAATACTGTAAAATGATAGTCAAAAAATTGTGGTTGTTATCATAATGTTCTATTGTACGCATAATAAGTCATTTTCCGGACACTATGATGATGCAATGCTGGTGGGTGTACATAATGCTAGAGTTACATTAAACAAAATTGTCGAGTAATTGTTTTGCTATGGACATGATTTTTGACATAATGGATATGAAATTCCTTGTAAAGGTTGTTGCTAACAGGTTTAACCCCTTTGTAGTAATAAAGACAAAAAAAAACTCTACCACTTTTCCGCACATAGTAGGCATCAAGGGCTAAGAGGGACATTACAGAAGGTAAGAGCTTCTGTTGATCCATAGATTTATGATAAATGTTTTCAGCTCATGTATTCTTGTGAAGCACAAGAGTGCTTCCATTCCTCCGGTGGTGTGGACAAAGCCCTGGCTATTCTACTTGTTGTTTCTGAAATGTTGTTTCACGAGGGCATACAGAAATGCATGGAATATTTGGATGTTGTTCGTTGGAGTCCAGAGCAAGAAACCACACTTAGAGCGATGCTATCCTCTCTGAAGATAAACATTTTTCCATATCTAGAGGCCAGGCTCAACCTTGGTATTAATAGCGGAGATTTAGAGATTGTGAAGCAGAGTTTAAAACACATGTTGTCTGCGATTACTATGATTCCACGTAGATTAAAACCAAAACTAGGTCGCACGGAAGTGGAGCAATATATCGTTGGATATTTGAGGCCGCAAATACATACTCAGCCAAGGCTGTTGCAGATACTTGTAGATCTGCACTGTTGGAAGAGTTTCATGCCACGGTATTCTGAATTACATTCTTTGAGTCTGCTATGCTGAGCATTCAATATTTAATACGTGCATCATTGTGGTCTTCTCTATATGGCTGTTTGATCTCATAAGGCGTTGTGATTGGACACTCTACGAAACGTGTGTTGAACCGTTTTGCCTAGATCCTCTCCTTTCTAGTTCATTAATTCAAGTTGGTGTCGAAGAAAAATTATGTATTTTGCTTAATCTGATTTTGAATCCAATGGCTAATGTAGAGATAATTACTCCTCACTCATCTAGGGTTTCTTTCGTAACCAACTGGCTTGGTGAGATGGTGAGACTGGCTGTTTGCCGGGGTAGTGCGGAGACATTTGAGGCTTTAGAAAAAGGGCTTATCCATGTGGTTGACACCCTTCCACTAGGTCATCAAGAAAACATTTACAACATTGGGAAAGACGTTTATATAAAGCTACAATTGGACTATAGTAATGCGATGAGGTGGTGGGCTAGAAAAGTCCAGGATGCCACCAACCATGATAAGATCATTTGATCTAAACCCTTGTTATTTTTTTTTCTTATGATTCTTGATATTTATCTTAATGGCTGGGTGAAATGGTGAGGCTGGATGTTTGCCTGGCTAGTGCTGCGAAATTTGAGGCTTTGGAGAGAGGGCTTATCAATCCGGCCGACACCCTCGGTCATCAGAAAACATTTAATCGGATTGTGAATCCAATGACAAAGGCAAAGATAATTACTCGTCACTCATTTAGGGTTTCTTTCCTAACCAAATGGCTGGGTGAAATGGTGAGGCTGGCTGTGAAATGGAGAGAGGGGTTATCGATCTGGCCGACACCCTTCCACTCGGTCATCAGAAAAACATTTACAACATTTGGAAAGACGTTTACTTAAAGCTAGAATTGGACTATAGTAATGCGATGAGGTGGTGGGCTGGAAAAGGCGAGGATGCATGGTGAAAATGTATCTCGACATCATTAAGCATGCTAATATCATTTGATCTATCACTATGTTATTCTTTATTTCTTTGTTTCTTAGTGTTTATTTAATTTTAAAATGTTAATTTTGTTAAGTTTAAAAAGTTTTGATAAAGATTATTTTGTATTTTTATATAATAGGTGTTTTTATTTGAGATTTTGAAGTGCATAAGTATTTATGCTTTTTCTACATTGCTTTGAATTTATGGCATTGGTTATAAATTCAAAATATTTACAATTATTAAAAAAATTATAAAGTATAATTGATCCTTCGATAATGGTTAGGTGATACATGGATAATTTGCATTTTGCGAGAGATAACTCATTTAACTAAAATAAGGATAGAACAAGTAACTAATAACTTCTATAACTTATTAGTCACACTTGTGAAATATTGGTGTTCACTAGCCATAAGTTCATGGTTGTGTTAGTATGTTAGAATTTTTGGATAGAATACCCTATATAAATTTTTTGTGGAAGCACTTTGAAATTCTAAATAAACATTTCTAAAACAAGAATCTAAAAAGTAACTTCTTGTTATGAAAAGATAACCAAGAGCTCATGGTACATAACCAGAAGAATGTGAAAAATGGATAACCCTTAGTTTATGCATGAATAGATAAACGAAGGATGGATCACATATACTTTCACTGTAAAGCTTGCGCCAACCATAAATTAGGTGATTATTCTAATTAATATTATTAACTTGAATATTTTTTAATTTAGTAATTATATTTAGTTTATTTCTTAAAATTTAATAGTTTGTATTGAAAACTTTTAATAAAAACTATTTTGCATTTTAAATAACTAATGTATAATATTATTAATTTGATCATCTTTTTTATTTAATATTTATGCTTAATTTATTTTGTTTAACTTAAATAGTTTAGATTGATAAATTTTTAATATGAGAAAGTTTAAATTTGAGTAGATAATTATTGACGTTAATAATGATTATGAGTAAAATTAATTTTATTTATATGATGGAAAAAGAGTAGAAATTTTTATTTTTCTAGTTTCACTAATTAATAGGAAGTAACCATTGTGTATGATGGTTTTTTGGTTTAATTTAGTTATTTCACAACAATTTATTATTTATTCATTTTATAAAGTATATAAGGTATTTGGGTTGTATTGAATTATGTTTTTATGTAAGGGATAGTTGGTAAGCATTAATTTATTCTAATTGATGTATTTGTATTAGTAAATGTGTTTAACAAATTAAACGAAACATTAATGTTGAATTAAAAGTTTTAATTTATTAAAATATAAATATTATGATAATTAATATTTATACATAAATTCCAAGTAGACCACTACATGGGACTCTTATAATTTCCACCCTACATGATGTGTGAATATTTGAGAGATTTTATGATTAATTACCATTATTATGAAGATTGAGCTCAACCTATTTGGTTCATTCCATTTTAAGAAACAAAAGAAATTATTTGGATTTATGTAAAAATTGATTCCTATCATTGAAAACATGAGAAAGAAGGGTAGCTATGAGAAAGAAGGGTAGCTATGTTACTATAAGTTTGAAAAGTTAGAATGTTATGAGGATTAAAATTTTAGCAAGGATTTGGAAACTACGATGGAATGTGGATGTACCGAGGTCACTCTAAAAGAAAGCTAGATTTGTCCTCCATGCCCATAGACTCACAAAGTTGGCCAAACCTTTCCTCCCATGGTGTTTTAGGAATTTCCTATCACATATTATATATAATTGAAAAGTAATAAAATTTATGTATTTTTATATAAAACTAATATTATTTTTAGTATTGATTTATTGCGCTCAAAGGGACTTTATAGCCGAGTATAAGGGAGATGTTGTAACGTTCATCATGTAAAGTTCCTCTTGCAAATGTCCACTATAAATAATATTGTTGATTTTGATGGAGATGTTGTAATGAGTATGAGGGAGATGTTGTAACGTTACTTTTTACTTGTTGATTATGATGTAGATGTTGTAAAGTTACTTTTTACTTCTAAAAAGTAAAATGTAATAAATATATTTTGTGGGACATGAATTAAAATTAAAATTAAAAAAACATCTATTTTGAAAAAGATGTTAGAAATCAATGACTATATAAACACCAAGTGATAATACAAAATACTACATAAAAATTTATAAAACGCCGCAAAGAGAAGAGAATGCCCATTAATAAAAATAATAATCTCATTTGGACCTAACTATATAATAAATCTTATGTGAGCCATTAATAAAAATACTAATCTCAATTTAAATTTAGCTCCTCGCAATCTCTAGGATTAATGCAAAAACCTTTCCCAAGTTTTAACTAGAAAACCATACCTGAGTTTTAAGGCTATGTTTTTTCAAGACCAAGCATTTAAGATATGCCTTCTTAAATAGCCCTAAATAACTCCTTTGATACCAAGCATTTAAAATATGTCTCGGTTGATGATGATGATGATGGTTAATGTCCACTAACACACTTTGGTCTATCGTACCTAAAGAAACCAATTAATTAGTTCATTTTAAAATTGTATTTGTATGCTCAAAGAGCTAGGTGAGAAGGTCGGTATTGCAAGAAAGATTATGAAAATGAGATATAATGTGGGTGTACACAGGGAACTCTAAGAGGAACTAATTTTCATATTCAATGTTCCTATTCTCAGAGAGATGCAGATCCTTTCCACCCATGGTGTTTTACGAAGAGTCTCACGACCAGTTTCACTATGGAGCTCATAAGAGTTCATTCTTATCTTGGCTATATTAGTTTTTTCTTTGTACTGGTTAAAATAGAGAAATAATTTTGATAGTATAGAGTAGGGTTCATGATATCCTTATAATATCTTAATTTTATTTTAACCTCTAAATATTTATCACACAACAGTTTCTCTTAAACTCAGAAGTAACAATTTTTTTGACGTTAAATATCATTAAAAAGCTCTTTTGATAGTGGCTGGTACAAAATCCCAAAGAAGTAAAGTAGCAGAGAATTCCTAGCTCCATTACACCCAGAACTCCATAAGCGTGACGATATATGGTGGTAATAAATGATCAGATGGATTTCTTCTTGGCGATTCTCTATGTGTGGACTGCCCTAATGCTACGTGAACTCTCCGAGATGTGCCCATCTACTTGCCAATGGCTGCTTGTTTTTCTCTTTGGCTCGCGTTAGGGTTTGGCAGTGGTCTGTCCCTTGCTCTCTCTTTTTCATGAGTGTATTTGGACTGCCAAACCATAAATAAACCCATTTTGAATCATGCTAATCATATAAGTAAAACTAACACTAAGGAACCAAGGGGGCATACCTTATTCTATACATTTGAAGTATATCCCAGTTGTGCTTTCAATCAAATTTGTACCTACACATTTGACTCAACAAAAATAAGACATACAAACATGATATATGTAAAGAATTAATACCTAATCCATCATCATATATTACAATACATAATCATGTTGTAGTGATTATCCAACCCACACATGTTTTTCTGGCCTAATTTTCCTATTTTACCACTTATCCTAAGTTATTGGCTTGAATATGTGACTACATCATCAACTCGATAATATTCCTTCAATCAAGGAGCAAATATGGGTTGATCAACATGACCTAATAACGCCAAATCAGTTAACTAATGGTTATTCCACCTACTTTTAGTTAAAATGCAAATGTAAATTCACCTTGATCATTATTTTTCCTATTTTTGTTTATATTCTCGTTAATTCAAGTGATGTAATGCACCTCCAACAAATTCTGGTGACTTAGTTCAGTTCAGTTCACTTGATCTTAGCTAACTGAAGTCATATATGCACCCTCACCCACTAATTGATATGTAGTTGAGTTCTATTCAGTTTTACTCAGTCATAACTGCCTCTAATTCAGTTTGAGCTAATTATTGTAGTGATTAGTGGTTAACTGGTGTGTTTAGTGTGCCTAACTGATAGCTAAACCACTCTCATGTGCACAATTCGAAAGGACTCCTTGGAATTCGAATTATATTACTATTCATGTAAGTGTATGACATTGTATCACTACTTTTGATTGATTATTGATAATTTATAGCTGCAACTTCCAATCACAACACTTTCATGTCAATTTTCTATGTAATTGATCATTGAATCTTTTGTAAGTTGTGCCTTCTTCCATAGATTATTGTGACTCAATTTTAATATGGTATCAAAGCTAGCACGAGACATGGGTATTCTTTTTCAACAAGATTTCTTGATGGATCTATGATGCAATTTGAGCAAAAAGTTCAAAAATTTCAGCTCTGGACTAGAAGTGGAAAATTTACCACATAATTCATAGGCAAAGGAATTGTTGAGCAAGTTTGCTTGATTGATTAGGCTAGGTGTCATGAAAACTTGAAAAGTGCAGGCTGTTCGAGCTTCTTGTGCCCTTTTTTGTGTTTTTGCAGTTTTTTCAAAGTTTTTCACTGCATTCGCTACAGGATCATCATGGCCTCTTTTGTGAATCTACTCACTCCTTTCAATTACTACGAATTGTAGGAGGGCATGGACATTCAACTGCACTCCAAAGGACTCTACAGATTCACAATGGACATATAAATAGAGCCTAATGATGTTGTCGAGAAAGAAAATTACTGGAATAAGGTTGGTGAAGCATATCATTTTTTGTGCCTTTCAATATCTAGAGATTTTCTCTTCGACATCACTAGATTGAAGAGACCTAAGGAGATTTGGGATCAAATTTCTACTCTGTTTGATAAGCAAGATGTCTTGAGGATCTATCAACTAGAGAATGAGTTGATTTCTCTAAACCTAAGAAACTTCAAAACCATGAATTATTTCTTCACGAAGTTCAAGCACCTGGTGCTTCAATTCAAGCGGTGCAAAGTTGAGAAGGAAGATGATCAACTCATCCTAGCCATCCTCTCAAAACATGGCATGGATTATTTAGTCTTTTTTCCACATTCCATACTAGGAATATCACAATTCCAAATTGGAAAATGCCATCCCTTAATGCATCATTTAGTCTCTCATAAACGAGCATGACAAGCTTGTCCAAATGGGGATCATCATATCTTCCAAGCACCAAGATATGTTTGTTGGAGGACCCAAGGCTACAAATGTAAAGGAAAATCAAAATAACCAAAAGACTAAGTTGGATGCTCCAAAGCCAAAGGAGAAACCTCGGCATCTTGATGATCCCTCAGGCTCAATAAATAATAAGCACAAAGGAAAAGAAGGGAAAAATAAAGGTCAAATGTTCCTGTTGCGAAAAGGGATTTCACCATGAAAGCTCCTGCATGAAGAAACAAATTGATGCTACAACTCTTCTCCTTGAGAAGAATAACATAAATCTTCCTGAAGGTACAAGGAAGAGATAAAATCATGATCGAAACATCCAGCCCGAAAGAGGACATGCCCTCATGGAAAATGTTTCGAAGCCTTGAGCTATAAAATACCTCGTGTACCTCTATGTCATTATTGGTAGAAAGGGGAATAAATGTTCCCTATTTGCTTTCACTGTTACTATAAAATGGGTAAAAGATGTCAGTAGCAGATTTATATAGCATTTCCAATGTAGCATGTTCAATTAATTCGTTAAATCAAACTACACGTACTATAAAACAATGAATTGGACAAGTCTACATCCATCCTGCATATGGAATACCATACATGCTAAATTATGATCAAGTAATCCCCTAAATAGTGAAATGCTTAGATGAATCATTATCCCTCAATAACAGTATGGATCTTTCTTAAGCAGAGCGATTTACCCGTTGTTTATTCCTAAGTAGTGAATCGTAGGGGATGCACTTTCATTCATACCGAACCATATCTTTACAAAACATTTAACCATTGATCTCCAAGCGTATTCATCATCATAGTGCAATTAAAACATTAGTATATGTGAACCAGAAACATTATAATAACTCTTCTTCATTATCTTCTACAGTAGAAAAATCCATAATCAAGGTTGTAGAACAGCATCACATGTACACGAAAAGTGAGGCAAATAAAACATTTAGACACATTAAAAGAAGACAGACAAGGATGTACATGGTTCACCCCAACCTTGGGGTTACGTCCACCAAAAGGTGTCACATGCCTGTGAAATTTTATTTTATTAAAGTTACAATCCGCAACATCATAGTTGCCATAATTTCCTTCAAATGGAAGAACATAGGCTTCCTCTCTGCTGAGCTATTCACTGCTATTATCAAGCTACCCCAAGGGTTATTTTTTATATTTATTTAACAACTTCTTCCGGAATAATTTTCAAGATTTCTATCAATGCAGCAGCCCCCCATCACTTATTGATAAATATGGTACATAGCAGGTGTGAGATTTAAGTAACATTAAAGATCTATGGGGTGCCTTACGAATAAGCATTAGAGGAAATTTGGGGTCTAAAATGGGCCTTATAAGAAAACGTGCCAAAATAATTTTTTGTTAGTTGGAATTCAAGAACCAATAGAATTTCAATAAAATAAGTCAACCATAATGGTTGAATTGACATATTTGTCATTAAAGAAAAATTACTTTTTTTGTTTGTATTTTCGACATATCTCATTGTGTTTTTACTCAAATTTCGATTGGGAGAGCTCGTTGGATGAAGAATTTGATTCCGCATCCAATGAGTACCCACACTACATACTTTTGATGGACCCCGCTACCCCAAAAACAAGAAATACCTGAAAAAATGTGATGATGACATCATCATCACGTTTTTTCAGGTATTTCTTGTTTTTGGGGTACATCATCACGTTTTTTCAGGTATTTCTTGTTTTTGGGGTAGCAGGGTCCGTCAAAAGTATGAATTGTGGGTAGAAGTTGGATGCGGAATCAAATTCCGCATCCAGCGAGCTCTCCCAATCGAAATTTGAGTAAAAACACAATGAGATATGTCGAAAATACGAACACAAAAAGTAGTTTTTTTCTTTCTTCCTCCGAAATTAAGCAATATATTTTATTATTTTAACTATTATTTTATTATTTTAACTATTATTTTATTATTTTCCTTAGGAGGCCCATTCTAGACCACAAAATTCCTCTAATGTGGACTTTGGCACAAAAACAGTCCTAGATCGCAGCTATAAATTTTAGTTCAGTAACAACAATCCAAACGGTAACAACACTTTAGACACCCCTACCAAACAAAACAACCAAGTGTATGGGTGATTGAAAATTTTTCCTAGACTTCACCAATTAAGGTAAACAAAAAGTTTACTTAAAAAGCCGACAGATCTTCTATTTAGCAAGCACCCTATGGCGTATCTTAGCCAAGCTTTCACATGAGCATTGGGAGGAAGAACAGAAACAACTATATT
>LPNX010851898.1:265734-329653 GCA_001517045.1 Pseudotsuga menziesii
CTCGACTAGGCTTGAGTAATCCGCTAGGGCATCTTGAGTTGGGATAAGTTTTTTATACATTAGTTAGCCCTTTGTTAGGTTGTGTCATTGCATTTCATCTTCTAAGTATTTTCATTTAGATAGTTAACTGTTATAAGCCACATGGTGTTGTCTTGGTGGGGCCTTGGCCTTGAGCTCCGCACCGAGACGAGTACAATAATATGCAAAATTACAAAATACTCGAGGGCATAGGAGAGGGATATTACATGAGCTCTCCTCATATACTCTCGTGCTTCAAACCATATGGTGGGAAGCAAAGAATCATTTTCATTCATGGACTCCGACAATAACATTCCCATCCACATGGGAGATGACTCTCAAATCATTTTGAAAGGAAAAGGTACTATAAAACTTGAACATGAAAGCTTCTATGATGTTTGGTATGTGTTCTCTCTGGCTTCAAATCTGTTGAGTGTATATCAAATGACACAGACATGATTGTACAAGAGAGTAGCTTCCAGCCTAAATCATGGTGAGATATCATAAATTGGAGATTCTAATATCTTCCATCTGGATCAATTTATCTTTCTCTTTTTCCACCGAATCAGATAATGTACTCAAAGAAGGCATTTTCCAATTTGAAATAGAGCGCATAATAGTAGGAAACATTGACACAAAAACTGAGTATTCATGACCCAATTTTGAAAGGATTGAAAGATCAATTCATCTTCCTTCTTCTTAGTCTCACATTGTTTGAGAAACATAAAAAGTGACTTGAATTTAGTGAATAACCATTCAATGGATTCAAAACTGCTTGGACTCAATGAGAATAACACATTCTCCAATTGATGCGCTGTTATCTCATCTTGTACTGCAAAGAGAGTCTCAAGTTTGGACCATACTTTGTTTGGAGTGGTCAAACCATCAAGATGAAAAAAGAAGACCGGGAGAAATTGAGAGACAAAGAAATCCATAGGCTTCATCCAACCTATTATTCCAATTAGCTTTCTCAACAATAGCATTCGGATCATTTTCTAAAGCCAAAGAAACTCTATAGAGTCCTTTACTGCGCAACAAAATTCCATTTTTCGCCTTTCATTCATGATAGTTGAAGGGAGTCAAGATCATTGATGAAGATGAATCCATGCTTAGTTTTTGTTGCACTCATGCTGGATGCGATTTGATGTAGACTATTGATAGCTCCTTAGCTCTTTGGAGCTTGACAACCTGAAGGCTCTGATACCATGTAGAAATTGAAGATTTGGTACTATGTATAAACACATGATGTAGATCGAGTTACAAACTAATTCTCACAAGCATGCACGAGGAAAAAAATAGACAACGGAATAATTTTGTATGAAATTCCATGTTTATATATGTGTTTATATTGTTTAATTTACTATTACGTGAGTTTCTAAATGCACAGAATCAAATGGTATTTGATGCGTGCATTATTTGCTTGAACTTCCTATAAATTGTTAATGTATGCATATGTCAATATGGGTGAACATAAATTTATTTTCCTTTATAACTTAATAATGAAAACGATGAAAAATGCATTTGGATATAAGTGACGAATTCCAATATATATAAGTTGAGTACCTTGTGATCTCCATGGTTGAAAGGTTCGATTGGGTACGTTACACCCATTGCAATTTTTTACCACATATTTTTATAATAGAGATCTCTAGAAAGAATGTCATTCACAACTCAAATATGGGTCATCCACAAATCCAATGGTTTGGGTCAACCAAACAAAATGTTTTGTTTCATTGAAAAATGGTAATTTTTTAAGGATGTTGGCAAAATAAACCTAATAATTACAATTGGGGATTGATACTTGTAACAAAGGACCATAGCTGCCATAGTTGAATTTAAACTTTACATGACATCGACCCTATAAGACTAGTGTGTAAGAGAAAACTGGCATATAGCTTGTGCCATAGAGTCTCATTTAGGTACTTCCTATCCAACGAGTGTTGGAGTGGTAGAAAGAAATTGGAGGATGCTCGAGGGAGTGTTAGCTTAGAGAAGGAGGCCAATTCTTAGCATTGTGTAAGTTGGTGGGGAAATACTATTGAGGATTAGCATAGATGTGGAGGGTATTTACACACCAGTGGGTTACATGAGATATTGAACTGAGTAGAGGTAGTGGGAAAGAGGTTTTTCCTTTTTGATTGATAGCGCTAGATTGGGTTGGCCTATGAAAGAAAGGTATGGCTTGACAAAGCAAATGGGTTGGAGAAATGTCCTTCACCTACAATCAATTGGATAATTAAAAGATAAGTGTCTTAATGTGTATGAGATTCCATTGTTATATATGTGTTTATCTTGGTTAATTTACTATTACTTGAACATCTAAATTCGTGGAATGACATGTCATCTTATGTGTGCATTATTTACTTGAATTTGCTTTAAATTGTTAATGCATGGATATGTCAATCTCGGTGAACATAAATTTGTTTTCCTTTATAACCTAATAATGAAAATGATGAAAATACATTTGGATATAAGTAGTGAGTTGAGATTTATAGAATTTGAGTACCATGTGGTATCCATGGTTGAAATATTTAATTGTGTACTTAACACTCATTATAAATTTTTTTACCACATATACTATAATATATTTCTACCATACAAAAGGTTTTGTTTAATTGGCAATTGGTAATTTTTAAGCATGTTGGTACTATAAACTTAATGAGGACTCAATCCATATTTTTATTTTTACTAAATATAAAAGGGAACATGATGGATATATAAAAAGTTGAATTTGTGGAGAAGACACTAAAAGAAAAATTGTAGGAAGACAGTTAAAGTTTAGAATGAGAGATCATAAATTTGGCATCATTACATGCAATGGTTTCATATCAATACTATCTTTCTCTAAAACTCTCTTATTTTTTTGTGTTGTTTTTTGTTTATATGTTTTCTGTCCATATTTATTCTACAAATGTTGTGGCATATTTACATGTTTTGTCCCTTCTAAGCTTGTCATTTATGTTTTCCAGCCTTCCACAATAAACATCCCTTGATTTTTCTCATAAAGTTTACATTTTGTATGTGCATATAATATATATATATATATATATATATGTATGTGTCCATTTCTATGTATAAAGTTTTCTTTTGCTATGCTTGTATATGACTTTTTTTGGTTGAAGTAAATCAACCCATGGAACTAGTACCCTTCTACATTACCCCATACTAAAATATTTTTCAATCGAGAAACGATTTTTCTAGGAAATTGCGTTATTAAGTGGGTTTGGATGAGAGTTTGTAGCGAATTTTATGTAAAATCCTAAAAGTACAAATCTGATTTCATTATGTTGCAGAATACCGCAAGGCGTTATTAAGCGGTTAGATCTCTTTGCCATTTTATTATTTTCTATCATTCATTCTCCTTTCTCCAAACGCGTTGATAGGAGCAATGGAGAAACAGGTGTTCCAATTTGGAGATCGGGAAACTGCTGACATCAAATTACAGATTGTGAGTAAAGACGGAGATGAAGAAAAACCTATTTACCTTCATTCTCACATTCTCAAAAAATCTGAATTTAATGAAGCCCGTCTTTCTGATCGCTGGTCTTTGCCGGATGAGCGCCCTCTTGAGCTGAAGGTAAGAGCTTCTGGTTATCCAGAGATTTATGTTAAATGTTTTCAGCTCATGTATTCTTGTGAAGCACAAGAGCGCTTCCATTTCTCCGGTGGTGTGGACGAAGCCCTGGCTATTCTACCTGTTGTTTTTGAAATGTTGTTTCATGAGGCCATACAGAAATGCATGGAATATTTGGATGCTGTTCGTTGGAGTCCAGAGCAAGAAACCACACTTCGAGCGATGCTATCCTCTTTGCAGATAAACATTTTGCTTGATCTAGCAGCCAGGCTCAGTCTTGGTATTAATAGCGGAGATTTAGAGATGCTGAAGCCGAGTTTAAAAGACATGTTGTCTGCGATTACTATGATTCCACGTAGATTAAAACCAAAAATAGGTCGCACAGAAGTGGAGCAATATATCGTCTGATACTTTGAGGCCGCAAATACATACTCAGCCAAGGCTGTTGCAGATACCTGTAGATCTGCATTCTTAGAAGAGTTTCGTTCCACGGTATTCAGAATTACATTCTTTGCGTCTGCTATGCTGCGCATTCAATATTTAATACGTGCATCGTTGTGGTCTTCTTTATGGCTATTTGATCTCATAAGGCGTTGTGATTGGACACTCTACAAAACGTGTGTTGAACTGCTTTGCCTGGATCCTCGCCTTTCTAGTTCAGTAGTTCAGTAAGTCAAGTTGGTGTCAAAGAAAAATATGTATTTTGGAAAATCTGATTTTGAATCCAATAGCAAACGCAGAGATAATTACTCCTCACTCATTTAGGGTTTCCTTCGTAACCAACTGGCTTGGTGAGATGGTGAGGCTGGCTATTTGCCTGGGTAGTGCGGAGGCATTTGAGGCTTTAGAGAGAGGGCTTATCCATGTGGCTGACACCCTTCAACTAGGTCATCAAGGAAACATTTACAACATTTCACCTAGCCATTTGGTTAGGAAAGAAACCCTAAATGAGTGACGAGTAATTATCTCTGCCTTCGCCATTGGATTCACAATCCGATTAAATGTTTTCTGATGTGTCGGTCCGACCGATAAGCCCTCTCTCCAAAGCCTCAAATTTCGCAGCACTAACCAGGCAAACAGCCACCCTCACCATTTCACCCAGCCATTAAGATAAATATCAAGAATCATAAGAAAATAAAAAATAAGAAGGGGTTAGACCAAATGATGTTACCATGGTTGATGGCATCCTGGACTTTTCCAGCCCACCACCTCATCGCATTGCTATAGTCCAATTCTAGCTTTATATAAACGTCTTTCCAAATGTTGTAAATGTTTTCTTGATGACTTAGTGGAACGGTGTCGGCCACATGGATGAACCCTCTCTCTAAAGCCTCAAATGCCTCCGCACTACCCAGGCAAACAGCCAGCCTCACCATCTCACCAAGCCAGTTGGTTACGAAGGAAAACCTAAATGAGTGAGGAGTAATTATCTCTGCGTTCGCCATTGGATTCAAAATCAGATTAAGCAAAATACATAATTTTTCTTCGACACCAACTTGACTTACTGAACTAGAAAGGAGAGGATCCAGGCAAAACAGTTCAACACACGTTTCAGTAGAGTGTCCAATCACAACGCCTTATGAGATCAAACAGCCATAATAGAGAAGACCACAACTATGCACGTATTAAATATTGAATGCGTAGCATAGCAGACTCAAAGAATGTAATTCGGAATACCGTGGAACGAAACTGTTCCAACAGTGCAGATCTACAGGTATCTGCAACAGCCTTGGCTGAGTATGTATTTGAGGCCTCAAAGTATCCGACGATATATTGCTCCATTTCTGTGCGACCTAGTTTTGGTTTTAATCTACGTGGAATCATAGCAGTCGCAGACAACATGTCTTTTAAACACTGCTTCAGCATCTCTAAATCTCCGTTATTAATACCAAGGCTGAGCCTGGCTGCTAGATCCGGCAAAATGTTTATCTGCAAAGAGGATAGCATCAATCGAAGTGTGGTTTCTTGCTCTGGACTCCAACAAACAGCATCCAAATATTCCATGCATTTCTGTATGCCCTCGTGAAACAACATTTCAGAAACAACGGGTAGAATAGCCAGGGCTTCGCCCACACCACCGGAGAAATGGAAGCGCTCTTGTGCTTCACAAGAATACATGAGCTGAAAACATTTAACATAAATCTCTGGATCAACAGAAGCTCTTACCTTCAGTTCAAGAGGGCCCTCAGCCGGCAAAGACCAGCGATCAGAAAGACGGGCTTCATAAAATTCAGATTTTTTGAGAATGTGAGAATGAAGGTAAATAGGGTTTTCTTCATCTCCGTCTTTACTCACAATCTGTAATTTGATGTCAGTAGTTTCCTGATCTCCAAATTGGAACACCTGTTTCTCCATTGCTTCTATGAAGGTGTTTGGAGAATGAATGATAGAAAAGAATAAAATGGCAAATAGATCTACACTTGGCAGGAATGCTATCTTGCAAATACCGCAGAAAACCCCTCTCCCACATTACGGCAAAAATGGTATCTTGCAGAATACCGCAGAAAACCCCTCTCCCACATTACGGCAAAAATGCTATCTTGCAGAATACAGCAGAAAACCCCTGGCTATTATTGTTTATATATGTTAAATGCAATGATAAACCCTAGCGTGTGGTAGGACCCACCACCACTGCCCAGGGCCATAATGATATGGTACAGGATCAGCGTATGACATGGCCAGTCAAAGCTGGACCCAATGACTTCCAGATTACATAGGAAGTTTCAAGACAATATGAAGGAAGGACTTCGAGATTACATAGGAGGCTTCAAGACAATTTGAAGGAGACAATTACTTTCTTATGGGATGCGTTCAATTTGGTGGATTTTAAGGGGCTTTGTAACCGACTATAAAGCTCAAAAGTAAAAAGTCTAGATTTATGGAAAGTCGTGCAAAATATAAAAGAAAAATACATAAATCAAATTTGTAATTTTGAAATTTTATATAAAGTTTGTTATAGTGTTTAACCAAACTTATATAAAGTTTAATTTTCTTAAATGACCATTTTTAGATAAAAAAAATTTAGTGTGGAGATAATGTAACACGGAACTAGGGTGGATTTATTTCAACCAAACTAAGTCATATACAAGTATAACAAAAACAAAATTCATTTGTACAAATGGACATACATACATACAAAGATATATTATATTCACACACAAAAGGGAAACTTCATAACAGAAACTAAGGGATGTTTATCCTAGGAGGTTGGAAAACAAATATTAGAAGAGAACAACTCACAAAACATGCAAACCTGCCACAACATATGTGGTAAACAAAAAATACAATGGATGTAATGTACCCAATCGAATATTTTAATTTATGGTTGCTTATGGGACATGGTTCATCGTATGGCATGGTCGGTCAAAGCTAGACAAAATGAATTCTAAAGTAGATAGTAGGTTTCAAGATGATAGGATGGAGAGAAACACTATTTCTTACGAGATGAAATAAAATTTGGGGATTTTAAGGGCCCTTCGAATGGATTTTAAGTTCCAAGGTCTCAGTCCAATAGATGAAAGTGAAGATTTATGGAAAGTTGTGCAAAGTATAGATGAAAAATAATGAAATCAGATTTGCAATTTTAGGATTTTACATTAAATTCGTTACAAACGCTCAACCAAACCCACTTAATAACCCAATTTCCTAGAAAGATCGTTTCTAGATTGAAAAATATTTTAGTGAGGGGTTAATGTGGAAGGGTACTAGTTCCATGGGTGGATTTACTTCAACCAAACAAAGTCATATAAAAGCATAACAAAAGAAAATTGCATACATAGAAATGCACACATACATACATACACACACATATATATATATATATATATATATATATATATATATTATATGCACATACAAAATGTAAACTTTATGAGAAAAATCAAGGGATGTTTATTGTGGAAGGCTGGAAAACAAAAATGACAAGCGTAGAAGGGACAAAACATGTAAATATGCCACAACATTTGTAGAATAAATATTGACAGAAAATATATAAACAAAAAACAACACAAAAACATAAGAGAGTTTTAGAGAAGAAGGATATTATTGATATGAAACCATTGCATGTAATGAGGCCAAATTGATGATCTCTCATTCTCAACTTTAACTGTCTTCCTACAATTTTTCCTTAAGGTGTCTTCTCCACAAATTCAACTTTGTATATATCCATCATGTTCCCTTTTATATTTAGTAAAAATAAAAATATGGATTGAGAATATATACATCTAAGCTTAGAATATAATATCCCTTGAAATTCAAATCAATCATCCCCCTTACAAAATGATGCCCCTGTAATTTCACCTAACCTAAATAAAAACGAGTCCTCATTAAGTTTATAGTACCAACATGCTTAAAAATTACCAATTTCCAATTAAACAAAACCTTTTGTATGGTAGAAATATATTATAGTATGTGTGGTAAATTTTTTTATAATGGGTGTTACGTACACAATTAAATATTACAACCATGGATACCACATGGTACTCAAATTCTATAAATCTCAACTCACCACTTATATCCAAATGTATTTTCATCATTTTCATTACTAGGTTATAAAGGAAAACAAATGTATGTTCACCGAGATTGACATATTCATGCATTAACAATTTAAAGGAAATTCAAGTAAATAATGCACACATAAGATGACATGTCATTCCATGAATTTAGATGTTCACGTAATAGTAAATTAACCAAGATAAACACATATATAACAATGGAATCTCATACATAGTAAGACACTTCTCTTTTAATTATCCAATTGATTGTAGGTGAAGGACATTTCTCCAACCCATGTACTCTGTCAAGCCATACCTTTCTTTGATAAGCCAACCCAATCTAGCACTATCAATTAACAAGGAAAGATATCTTTCCCACTACCTCTACTCAGTTCAATATCTCATGTAACCAACTGGTGTGGAAATACCCTCCACATCTATGCCAATCCTCAATAATATTTCCCCACCAACTTACACAATGCTAAGAATTGGCCTCCTTCTCTAAGCTAACACCCCCTTGAGCATCCTCCAATTTCCTTCTACCACTCCAACACAGGTGGATAGGAAGTACGTGAAATGGGACTCTATGGCACAAGCTATATGCCAATTTTCTCTCACACACTAGTCTTATAGGGTTGATGTCATGTAAAGTTTAAATTCAACTATGGCAGCTATGGTCCTTTGTTACAAGTATCAATCCCCAATTATAATTATTAGGTTTATTTTGCCAACATCCTTTAAAAATTACCATTTTTCAATGAAACAAAACATATTGTTTGGTTGACCCAAACCATTGGATTTGTGGATGACCCATATTTGATTTGTGAATGACAGTCTTTCTAGTGATCTCTATTATAAAAATATGTGCTAAAAATTTGCAATGGGTGTAACGTACCCAATCGAACCTTTCAACCATGGAGATCATAAGGTACTCAACTTATATATATTGGAATTCATCACTTATATCCAAATGCATTTTTCATCGTTTTCATTATTAAGTTATAAAGGAAAATAAATTTATGTTCACCCATATTGACATATGCATACATTAACAATTTATAGGAAATTCAAGCAAATAATGCACGCATCAAATTCCATTTGATTCTGTGCATTTAGAAATTCATGTAATAGTAAATTAAACAATATAAACAGACATATAACCATGGAATTTCATACACAATTATTCCGCTCTCTATTTTTTTCCTCCTGCATGCTTGTGAGAATTAGTTTGTAACTAGATCTACATCATGTGTTTATACATAGTACCGAATCTTCAATTTCTACATGGTATGAGAGCGTTCAGGTTATCAAGCTCCAAAGAGCTAAGGAGCTATCAATCCTCTACATCAAATCGCATCCAGCATCCTCTCCCTCTTTGAAGAAGAGCTTGAATTGAGCTTACAAGTATTCCTCCTAGTTTATATCTCCGTATGTTCAATATAGCATCTAGATGAGTGCAACAAAAACTAAGCATGGATTCCTCTTCATCAATGATCGTGACGCCCTTCAACTATCATAAATGGAAGGCCAAAATTGGAATTTTGTTGCGCAGTAAAGGACTCTATAGAGTTTCTTTGGCTTTAGATAATGATCCCAATGCTATTGTTGAGAAAGCTAATTGGAATAATAGGTTGTATGAAGCCTATGGATTTCTTTGTCTCTCAATTTCTCCCGATCTTCTTTTTTCATATCGATGGTTTGACCACTCTAAACAAAGTATGGTCCAAACTTGAGACTCTCTTTGCAATACAAGATGAGATAAGAGCACATCAATTAGAGAATGTGTTATTCTCATTGAGTCCAAGCAGTTTCGAATCCATTGAATGGTTATTCACTAAATTCAAGTCACTTTTTATGTTTGTCAAACAATTTGAGACTGAGAAGAAGGAAGATGAATTGATATTTCAATCCTTTCAAAATTGGGTCATGAATACTCAGTTTTTGTGTCAACATTTCCTACTATTAGGCGCTCTATTTCAAATTGGAAAATGCCTTCTTTGAGTACATTATCTAATTTGGTGGCAAAAGAGAAAGATAAATTGATCCAGATGGGAGATATTAGAATCTCCAATTTATGATATCTCACCATGATTTGGGCTGGAAGCTACTCTCTTGTACAAGCCTGTGTGTGTCATTTGATATACACTCAAGAGATTTGAAGCCACGGAGAACACATACCAAACATCATAGAAGTTGTCATGTTCAAGTTTTATAGTACCTTTTCCTTTCAAAATGATTTGAGAATCATCTCCCATGTGGATGGGAATGTTATTGTCGAAGTGCAGGAATGAAAATGATTCTTTGCTTCACACCATATGGTTTGAAGCACGAGAGTCTATGAGGAGAGCTCAAGGCTTTGAAACATTTTCCATGAGGGCATGTCCTCTTTCGCGCTAGATGTTTTGATCATGATTTTAACTCTTCCTTGTACCTTCAGGAAGATTGATGTTATTCTTCTCAAGGAGAAGAGTCATAGCATCAAGTTGTTTCTTCATGCAAGACCTTTCAGGGTGAAACCCCTTTCCGCAATAGGAACATTTGACCTTTATTTTTCCCTTCTTTTCCTTTGTGCTTGTTCTTTATTGTGCCTGAGGGCTCATCAAGATGCTGAGGTTTATCCTTTGGATTTGGAGCATAAAACTTAGTCTTTTGGTTATTTTTATTTCCCTTTACATTTGTAGCCTTGGGTCCTCCAACAAGCCTTTCCTAGTGCTTGGAAGATATGATGATCCCCATTTGGGCGAGCTTGTCATGATCGTTTATGAGAGACTAAATGAATGCATTGAGGGATGGCATTTTCCAATTTGGAATTGTGATATTCCTAGTATGGAATGTGGAAAAAAAGACTAAATAATCCATACCATGTTTTGAGAGGATGGCTAGCATGAGTTGATCATCTTCCTTCCCAACTTTGCACTGCTTCAACTGAAGCACCAGGTGCTTGACGTTGGTGAAGAAATAATTCATGGTTTCGAAGTTTCTTGGGTTTAGAGAAATCAAATCATTCTCTAGCTGATAGATCCTCAAGGAATCTTGCTTATCAAACAGAGTAGAAATTTGATCCCAAATCTCCTTAGGTCTCTTCAATCCAGTGATGTCAAAGAGAAAATCTCTAGATATTGAAAGGCACAAAAAACCATATGCTTCATCAAGCTTATTCTAGTATTTTACTTTGTCGACAACATCATTAGGATCTATTTATATGTCTATTGTGACTCTATAGAGTCCTTTGGAGTGCAGTTGAATGTCCATGCTCTCCTACAATTGGTAGTAATTGAAATGAGTGAGTAGATTCAAAAAGGAGGCCATGATGATTATGTAGTGAATGCAGTGAAAAACTTTGAAAAAACTGCAAAAACACAAAAAAGGGCACAAGAAGCTCGAACCGCCTGCACTTTTCAAGTTTTCATCACACCTGGACTAATCAATCAAGAAAGCTTGATCAATAATTCCTTTTCCTATGAATTATTTGGTAAATTTTCCACTTCTAGTGCAGAGCTGAAATTTTTGAACTCTTTGCTCAAATTGCATCATAGATCCATCAAGAAATATTGTTGTATAAGAATACCCTTCTCCCCCGCTGGCTTTGATACCATATCAAAATTGAGTCACAATAATATGTGGAAGAAGGCACAACTTACAGAAGATTCAAGGATCAATTACATAGAAAAATGACATGAAAGTGCTGTGATTGGAAGTTGCAGCTATAAATTATCAATAATTAATCAAAAGTAGTGACACAATGTCATACACTTGCATGAACAGTAATACAATTCGAATTCCAAGGATTCCTTTCGAATTGCACACATGAGAGTGATTTAGCTGTCAGTCGGGCACACTAAACACACTAGTTAACCACTAATCACAACAATAATCAACTCTAACTGAATCAGAGGCAGTTATGACTAAGTATAACTGAATAGAACTCAAATGCATGTCAATCAGTGGGTGAGGGTACATATTTGACTTCAGTTAGCTAAGATCAAGTGAACTGAACTTAAACGAGTCACCAGAAGTTGTTGGAGGTGCCTTAAATCACTCCAATTAACCAGAATATAAACAAAAATAGGAAAAATAACGATGGAGGCAATTTTACGTTTGCATTTTAACTAAAAGTAGGTGGAATAACCATCAGTTAACTGTCAAAACCCCAAAATTTCCAAAAAAATTAAATTTTTTAATTTTACAAAAACATTAACGTAAAGAAGTTTAACTAATATTAATTAGTTATGTGTTAACAACTTGCTATTGAATTCATCAGTTGGTATGTTTAGTTATAGAACCGATCTTTCAGCTTACTGACTTTTGTTCCTCTTTTGACCATAAGGTGAAACTGACATGCAAAACTAGGCTTACTTAGCTTTTGAGCTAACACAACGGTTTCCACTTTTCTTACAGATATACAGGTAAGAGGTTATGGCACTGCATTTCGTAATTCTAAAGTATTTACTATAAGTTCGTCGTAAGAGAAAAAGCTCGAAAGAAAGTAAGAGATAGTCCATTTCAACTTTTGTTAAGGTATATTCAAATTGGTATCTTTCTAGCAAAATAAATTATGTTCCTATTGATGTGTCATCTTCTCTATTCTATTACAGTTGCAACTTATACAAAAGTATCTTATAATTCTTTAAAAATCAGAGTAGACAAACAGAGTTATTAAACCTATAATAAGAATCCAGATGTAAGCAAGCATTCCAAGTCAAGTGATAACTCATAAGGGGCTTCCTGTATTACTCCAAGGGTTTAGCCTATCCTTGCCAAGTCCTCGCTTATTAATGAGGATATCACATTAAGTAAAAAACCTCATCTCCACATGGTAAATACTACTTCCTTGTCTTTAGTAACTTGTACTAGAGATGCTATTTTAATCTTTGTAAAAAAAATCATTCAAGATATTATAAGCAGAAAGGGAATCAAACCCAGATTTCTACCATCATTCCTTCCTTTATGAACTTTTAAACTATGCTAGCAAATAAAGGAAAATTTAGCTTATAAAAGCTAGAAATCATTGAATAGTTCTATTATATTTATCATAGCCTTGAGCTTGGAATTAAATATAAGACTATCTGTTTCAAAGATGATTTTTATACTATTAAAAATTTATTACTTCAAAACAAGGGATGGTTTTCGAGGCTAATGGCAACACAATAATATAACCCAAAGATTTTATAGTTTGCACTATTTAACAATCTAAGGTCTTTATGCTATTATTCTTTTTACTTACTAAAGAACTTAAGGCACTTTATAATAAAAAGGGAAAGTTTATAATAGCTTTTGCACCAAGGTTTCTCTTTATAAACTATAACATACCATACTACCCTCCAAAGTATATAAGCTATATTAACAAGGTTAAGATTCCAAATCGAATAATTTCCAACCTTTAAGCTTATAATTACTATGATGTCATTATGCAATTTACTTATGATTTCAAAGTTTTAACATATTAGAGTGGAGAATAATGAATACAATCATTTGCATGCAGCGTAGGTTGAAGAACCTCGCTCAACGACTTTGGATAAACTTTGATCATATGAATGATTTGGAAAATCATTCCTCCATAGAATTGTTGGTTGACTATGTAACAAAACCCACTCTGCGTTGATAAATTTAGCAACTGTCGTGGAAATACTCCAGCCATGCACTGCGTTGATAAAACCGTTGTTTGTTAAACCTACCTTTCATTTTCTATACCTTCCTTGGCGCTGGTTGCTCTGCGACGGTGTTGTGCACCTCTTCATGGACTCTCCTCTGTAAAGTATTCTCCATGTCATTTCCTGGTTGTGGCTTGCTCCATATGTTGCATATTGAGGTTCAGTCCTTCGTTCCTCCATTATACTCTTCTTTTCCATACTGAACCGAACCCTCGCCAGTGCTAACGCCTCCCTCCAGGGTTTCGATGGTTGGACCTACTATCTTTGAACTCTGTGCAAGGTTGAGAGTTGTTCTTCCTTTTACCTCCTGGCAGTAGTGTTACCTCCTTGCACTGTTAGTTGGGACGCAGTTACCAGCGGTCATGCTTCTTCGAAAGAACAGGTAAGAATACGAACTTAAATCTTTGCTTACTGCTTTTCCTTAGCTTTAAGTTTTTAATGCAGGTTACAGTATTCTAAAGTAGGGTTTATTCTTTGTGAATGCAGGTTTTACCAACTCCAAGTGCGCGGCCTTTGGTAAGAAGACTCGGGCAGTAGGCCCTGCAATCGTGGTAAGCCTGGTTACACCATGGCTGGTCCTCCTTATCGTTTTTAGTTGGAACCTTCGAGGGTTGGCTTAAGAAGCCTCAAACCATTACTGCTTCATTTTGGTCTTAAGACTGCTAGTTAAAATAATTAATAGATGAAACCCTTCACGCGATGTGAGGGCGTTACGGCTTAGGCCGAGGTTGTCAATATTAGTTGTATTTTATGCTTTAAGTGCTGTAAAGAGAAAACTGGGCTGCAAGCCTATTTGCGAAGAGGTTAATACCTCGACTTCGACTTCTTGTCTTACTGTATAGTTTTGGAAAACACTGGGTGTTTTCACCCATAGTCTACAATATAATGTAATATATTGTCTTCTTCTTCTGTAGCTTTTGTTTATATTACTGCATTTGTTTTTAATTTACGATCTGTGTATGCAATATGTAAAATACAGCCTTATAATAGCCTTGTTGTGTTGATTTATAATACAGCCGTAAGTAAATTATTGTCTTATTTTATAATTATTATTTTATTTTCATAAACTCGTATTTAAAGGGTTAAACCCTAATTTTTACAGTTTGAGAATCATTACAGTTTCTTAATTTGACATTATGTATATTAATACTAACTCTGTTTGTATCTGTGAGTAGATAAATGATTATTACCCTATTGATTAAGCTCGATGTACGAGAAGTCTAATGTTCTGTTATTTACCTTTATTTTTAATTATGCAACTCAGTTATTTTACTAAAGATAAATTCTTTTATAAAGTTGGTGTCAGGGTTAAGTACCTGGGTTATACCTTGGTTTTTGTTATGAAAACTTGTTAAGTGATATATATAGCGTTTATACCCTTAATCCATATAGGTTCTTATATTTTGTTTTTAATTTATTTTAACAAAGTTTCTTGGAAAAGTCTAGTTATCCTGTAGAACAGGGTAATTTTAACTCATGTTTGTAATTTAAAAAATAATATTGTCATTTCTTAAGTTTAAAAGTATAATATCTTTATATTAGATAATATAAAAGTATAATATTATTATAACAATAATACTTACTAATACAAAATAATAATCTTGTCTTTATTGGAGTATTAGATTTTCCATATGCATAACCCTTGTTTATTTTATAGCATAAAGAAGATAGCATTACGATGTTTGCTTCTTGTACTGATATGTAGTTACTTAAAGAGTTTTGAAAATATTAAATCTCTCTGTTAAGCTAGAGTATTACTTATGAAAATAAAAATAAATCGAATGATACTTCTTATGATCTATCTTATATAACTTTATATATATAGTAGCATATATTTATAATCCATACAAGATAGGGTTACCATTCTAAATAATGTTAGAAAATTGGTTTAGCTAGAAAAGGAAAAGTAAAGGAAAAGATAACATTAATGAAATACATCAGTTCTGAATAGTTTGCTTGATTATAGATTTTAAATTACATTTATTTACTTCTATATTCAGTACTGTTACTTGGACATAACCACTTAAATTATTTTTAGACTAGACAGAAGAAATAGTAATGTTTTCAATACAGTAGAATGAACTAAAGTAACCTTAATCTATCTGCTTTGATAATAAGACTACTGAAACGATTACTGTACAAAAACTAGTTTATTCTGTAAGCATGAACAGCTATCACTAAAAACAACATTTCCTTCTGATGAAATGTAAAGAAACAAATGTCTAAGTTATAATCTCATCATACATCTTTTATAATTTCTACCTCTGTGCTGGAGTACAGTCTGGTAGCCCAAATGTGGAAAAACACAGTAGGTCATTGCTTTTTGTCAACAGGTTCAACTACTGATAAACTAGAACAATTACATCACTAACCAGCTAATTCTTCTGTCAAATAATACAAGCATAACATTCATCCATTCACATATGTTAAAACAGAAATAAATAAATGGTAGAACCTGCTTAAGCTTTGGACAACAACAGCAATGGGAGGTCGTTCCTCCCTACCAACTCCTGGAGAGCGCTCAAACAACGACTCCTGGGGACCCCCAAGCTTGCTCTGGTCTCCCTGGCTGGAACTAGATGCAGCAATGTCAGATACCAGTCCTCAAAATCAGTATGAATCTAGAACTTATCAGTAAGTTTTCCCAGCTAAAAGGCTGTAATAAAATCAAGTTACTGCAGTAATCCACTCAGAACAACTTCCTTCCTTTTTTTCCCTCTTTCCTTAATGAAATTCCCGAATAACATTCACCTGAATGAATTCTCTCTAAAAAATATCTGAGCAGCCTTAGCTCTCTTCATTGAGTACTTTTAAAAGATTTACTAGGTCTTTTTTGGGTTAACTATCATTTAATGAGCCACCTGCTCTGATCCCACTTTCTTGGGGGATCATGACCCCAAATGTAGGGAAGTTGCCACCTACAACTTAGGAAGTGTTTGAGGATGTTGCCACTTGTCTTTTTCCTTCCACTTAGTTCCATCCACCAGTTTGACCAGTAACCTCTTTTTAACAGCTCTCCCATGCTGTTGTCTCCACAATTTATTTATTAATAATAAAAATATTCTGAATTACATTCCAATTCTGTTGACTCTGCTGAGTCATCAATTCCTACTTAGCATTAAATTTAATATAATCTCTCAGGAATATAATTAAAACAATTTGCATAATTTTACAAAATTGGGGTATGTGACATACACAACCCCTTAAAATGTAACATCGTCCTCGATGTTACTTATTTTTCATCCTCTGCAACCTCCTGGAACAGATTCGGGTGTGCTTCCCGCATCTTACTTTCCAGTTCCCAGGTAGCTTCTTCAGGACTAAGGTGCTTCCATTGCACCTTCAGCTATCCAATCATGCGGTCCCACAGAGTAATTTCCCTCCTCCCGAGGATACAGTCCGGCTCCACCAGAACTTCTCCTTCTGGTTGAATCCACCTGTACAACATTCCAATCAATTACGTGAGTAGCATCATGAACATACTTTTTCAGAACAAAAATATGGAAAACATTATGCACTTTCAAATTAGGTGGTAACGCTAACTGATATGCAACTTGACCAATTCTGGACAGAATTTCAAACGGACCACAGTAACGTGGTGCTAGTTTTGCACAACTCCCCAGTCTTAGGGAGCTTTTCTTTGGTCTTACCTTTATGAACATGTGTTCACCCACCTGGATCTCTTTGGGAGTTATTTTCAAATCTGCTTGGCTCTTTTGTCGATCCTATGCCACCTTTAAGTTTTCCTGCACTTGTTTCACAATATGTTCCATTTTCTTCAATAATTCAGGCCCTAACACCAATCTATCTACTGGATTATTCCAGAAGATAGGAGTGTTACATTTATGCCCATACAGAATTTCAAATGGGCTGAACTTAGCTGAGGATTGATAGTTATTATTGTAAGCAAATTCTGCTAAATGCAAGTAATCCTCCCACTTACCTGGCTGATCCTTAACATACATTCTTAACAGATCTTCCAACACCTGATTCACTCTTTATGTATGTCCGTCTATTTGAGGATGGAAAGAGGTGCTGAAATTCATTGTTGTGTTTAATCCTTTAAACAAGGATTTCCAGAAATTCCCTATGAATTTAGGATCCCTGTCTGAAATAATAACCTTAGGTACTCCATGTCACCTAAAAATCTGCTTTATAAATATATCAGCTATATTTGCAGCCTTGTAGGTAGTCTTGACAGGAATGAAGTGTGCTGCTTTACTTAACTTTTCCACCACCACCATAATTGAATCGTTCTGATTCTGATTTCTGGGTAATCCAGTAATGAAATCTAAGTTGATTATCTCCCACTTCCAACTAGGAATAGGCAAGGGTTGCAATAAACCAGCTGGATGTTGGTGTTCTGTTTTCACTTGTTGACAGTCCAAACATCTAGCTATATACTCACCTGCTTCAGATTTCATATTAGGCCAGAAATATTATTTTCTTAACATGGTGACAGTCTTCTGGTAGCCTGGATGCCCTGAGTAAGGGGTTTTATGAATTTCATCCAAGATCAACAATTTAACCTTGGGCACATTAGGCACATACAGTCTATCCTTAAACAATAAAAATCCATCTTTATTTAGACTATAACCCTTTATTAAACTTTCTGTAGGTTCTTCTTTAGCTGTGACTTGTAATTTTTGATAAATTTCATCCAATTTTATCCCTTTAGTCAGCTATTCATTTAAATCAGAAGTAGAAGTACTGATTGCTGCTATAAAATTCAGCTTTGCATTTATGCTCAAAGCATCAGCCACCTTATTTTCTTTTCCTTTTATGTGTTGAATTCTGAAATCGTATTCACTTAAGAAGGCTAGCCATCTTGCTTTCCTTGCATTTAGGTTAGGATGATCTAAAAGGTATTTCAAACCTTTATTATCAGTCATTAAAATAAACTTTCTGCCTATTAAGTGGTGCCGCCACATCTTTAAGGCATGAATAACAGCAACAAGTTCTAAATCATAAGTGGCATAATTATTTTCGTGGATCTTTAACTTCCTGGACTCATAGGCAATGACATGCCCATCCTGAGTCAACACTCTGCCTAAACCATCATTACAAGCATCGGTGCATACCACAAAATCCTTATTAGGATCTGCTATTCTTAGAATAGGCATAGTTGTTAACAGGGTTTTTAATTTCTTAAAACTTTCTTCACATTTTAAGTTCCAATCAAATTTCTTACCTTTCTTTTGCAAGGAAGTGATTGGATTAGCTATTTTTGAAAAGCCTTCAATGAATCTCCGATACTAACCGGTAATTCCCATGAAGGACCTAACATTTGTTACGTCTTTTGGAACTGGCCAATATTCGATTACCCGAATCTTTTCAAGATCCTCTGAAATCCCTTCCTTAGTCACTATGTGACCTAAGTACTGGATTTCATCCCTAAAGAAATCACACTTACTGAACTTCGCAAAGAGCTGTTGCTCTCACAGCTCTTCTAAGACTATCCGTAAGTGTTCCTTATGTTCTACTTCATTTTTATAATAAATTAAGATGTCATCGATAAATACGACAACAAATTTATCTAAGTATTTATGCATTATATTATTCATCAGACACATAAAGACAGTTGGGGCATTAGTAAGCCCAAATGGCATTATGACAAATTCGTAATGTCCATACCTTGTTCTAAATGATGTCTTGAAAATGTCCTCATCTTTAATTCTCACTTGATGATATCCTGATCTCAAGTCTATTTTTGAGAACACCGTAACTCCACGCAGTTGATCAAATAGATCATCTATGCGAGGCAACGAATATCTGTTTTTAATAGTCATTTTATTTAGTTGACGGTAATCTATGCATAGTCGCGTAGTTTCGTCCTTCTTTTTAACAAAGATTACTGGTGCCCCCTAAGGGGACACACTGGGTCGGATATACTTCTTATCTATTAACTCTTTTAACTGTGATTTTAATTCATTAATTTCTAAAATATTCATACGATACGGAGCTTTCAAGCTAGGTACAGCACCTAGTACTAGCTCAATTGTGAAATCCAGTTCCCTTGTGGGAGGTAACCCTGGAATTTCCTCCGGAGAAACATCAATAAATTCGTTTAACACAGGAATATCCTCTATTTTTATTTTATCTTTTTCAGATTTATTTTCCTCATCTGTAATAGTTACAGCATAGGCTTTGCACCCTTTCCTGACTGCTCTTTTGAGTTGTAAGGCAGATATCTTCCTAATTACAGTTTTCCTAGGAACACCCTTAACTGTTACTGGTGATTCATTATTATTTACACATGTAAATGTTTTATCAAAACAGTTTAAAACTACCCTGTGCTGTTCTAACCAATCCATACCAATAAGTATGTCATATGAGCCAAGTGGCAGAACATTTAACTTAACATTAGTTTTAAAATCATTCATAACTAAAGCACATTCCTTAACATAACAGGTTACTTTCCTTTTTTCCCCTGTGGCTAATTGAACTAACCATGAGTTATCAAACTTTTCAATAGTCAAATTACACTTTTCTACTATCTGAGGTGAAATGTAACTAAGACTAGCACCTGGATCTATTAAAATAGTTACAGGGGTTTGGTTAACCATACCTTCTACTTCCACCATGGAAGTTTGATAATCAGCTTGGCGTTTCTCCAACGCTGCATTGATTCGGGGCATAGTCCTTGCAAAATATCCAACAGTCATTTCATCTTGTATAGTATGAATATTGTTGTTTGGCTTCTTCCAATTTGGGCAGAGTGAAGCATAGTGCGGGCCATTGCACTCCCAGCACTTAACAGGATCCTTCCGTTCGAAATTCTTAGTGAAATTTCCATGATTGTTTGAAGCTTCCTTGCCCTTGAAGTTATTGGAATTATTAGGAGCACCATTTCTGTTTCCCTTGAAGTTCTTACCATTAGAATGGTTTCTATTCTTATTATTCCTGAAATTTTTCTGGGGTACAAACTCTTTTTTCTTGAACTCAGGCTGATTACTATTCTTTTTAGCCTTCCAGTTGGCTATTCCTTCTTTCTTTTTGTTCTGTTCAAAACAGAAATTAGCCTTCCGCATGGCTTCTTCCTGAGTTTTGGGGTTATCATATTCGATTCTGTCCTTTACATGATATGGCAGGTAGCTGAGAAACCGCTGTACTTTAGGTTTCTCATCAACTAAATAAGGCACATACCTTAACAGACTTAAAAATTTACTGTTTAAGTCCTTCATAGTCATACATCCTAACTTTAATTCATAAAATTATTTCGCCCTTTCTTCATAGTATTGTTCGGACATAAATTTCTGCTTGAAGTACCTTTTAAAAGCACTCCAATTGACTTCTTTTTCTTTGATTCCCTTGACTCTTTTCAGATCTTGCCACCATATATCTGCCTTTCCAGAAAGATTATAGATGGCCATTCTCGCCTTCAACTGATTTGAATAGTTGTAGATCTTAAAATATTTTCTCATCCCAGATAACCAAGACTCTGCCTCTTCCCCTTTTTCAGTCTCTCCATTGAAAGTTGGGTGCTTTATTTTCTTGAACTACCTAGAAATCTCTTCATAGAACCTGTACTTTTTCTTTCTGTTATACAATTCAGCCTCACTACTGTCACTAGTAGTGTAGTAGATTTGTTGTTCCCTAAGCCATTCAGATGATGAGCTGCTTTCATCCTTAGCTATTTCATCTTTTTAGATCCTTTCTGATAACTAGCTTCCTCAGATTCGGATCTTTTACTCCTCCCTTCTGTCTGGAATTTTTCTATCAATATTTGGTTTAACTCCTCCTGAGTCTTTAATATCCTTTCGTTATCCTTCTTGACTGATTCCATTTCAGTATTTAAGTCATTTATAGTCCGTATCAGCTCTGAAGAGTGAGCAGTTATCTCTTCTAACACAGGCTCTTTAGACATCTGTCTTGTCTCAGTGTTTGGAGACTCCTCCTCGGCATATTCTCCTAACTTCTCCATACCTGCCTGTTAGATTCAGAAAAAAAGAAATTTTCTGCTTTTTACATAAAACAAAAATTCAGGTTAGTACATTATTTTTATTGCTCTGTGGAAACTAGTTGGGCCACATCAAGGCCTAGTGTTTGAACCATGCTCTGATACCACATGTCAAAACCCCAAAATTTCCAAAAAAAATAAAATTTTTAATTTTACAAAAACATTAACGTAAAGAAGTTTAACTAATATTAATTAGTTATGCGTTAACAGCTTGCTATTGAATTCATCAGTTGGTATGTTTAGTTATAGAATAGATCTTTCAGCTTACTGACTTGTGTTCCTCTTTTGACCATAAGGTGAAACTGACATGCAAAACTAGGCTTACTTAGCTTTCGAGATAACGCAACGGTTTCCACTTTTCTTACAGATATACAGGTAAGAGCTTATGGCACTGCATTTCATAATTCTAAAGTATTTACTATAAGTTCGTCATAGGAGAAAAAGCTCGAAAGAAAGTAAGAGATAGTCCATTTCAACTTTTGTTAAGGTATATTCAAACCGGTATCTTTCTAGTAAAATAAATTATGTTCCTATTGATCTGTCATCTTCTCTATTCTATTACAGTTGCAATTTATACAAAAGTATCTTATAATTCTTTAAAAATCAGAGTAGAGAAACATAGTTATGAAACCTATAATAAGAATCCAGATGTAAGCAAGCATTCCAAGTCAAGTGATAACTCATAAGGGGCTTCCTGTATTACTGCAAGGGTTTAGCCTATCCTAGCCAAGTCCTCGCTTATTAATGAGGATATCACTTTAAGTAAAAAACCTCATCTCCACATGGTAAATAATACTTCCTTAACTTGTACTACAGATGCTATTTTAATCTTTGTAAAAAAAATAATTTAAGATATTATAAGTAGAAAGGGAATTAAACCTAGCTTTCTACCATCATGCCTTCCTTTATGAACTTTTAAACTATGCTAGCAAATAAAGGAAAATTTAGCTTATAAAAGATAGAAATCATTGAATAGTTCTATTATATTTATCATAGCCTTGAGCTTGGAATTAAATATAAGACTATCCGTTTCAAAGGTGATTTTTATACTATTAAAAGGTTATTACTTCAAAACAAGGGATGGTTTCCAAGGCTAATGGGAACACAATAATATAACCCAAATATTTTATAGTTTGCACTATTTAACAATCTAAGGTCTTTATTCTATTATTCTTTTTACTTACTAAAGAACTTAAGGAACTTTATAATATAAGGGGAAAGTTTATAATAGCTTTTGCGCCAAGGTTTCTCTTTATAAACTATAACATACTATACTACCCTCCAAAGTATATAAGCTATATTAACAAGGTTAAGATTCCAAATCGAATACTTTCCAACCTTTAAGCTTATAATTACTATGATGTCGTTATGCAATTTACTTATGATTTCAAAGGATTAACATATTAGAGTGGAGAATAATGAATACAATCATTTGCATGTAGCGTAGGTTGAAGAACCTCGCTCAATGACTTTGGATAAACTTTGATCATACGAATGATTTGGAAAATCATTCCTCCATCGAATTGTTGGTTGACTATGTAACAAAACCCACTCTGTGTTGATAAATTTAGCAATTGTCGTGGCAATACTCCAGCCATGCACTGCGTGGATAAAAGCGTTGTTTGTTAACCCTACCTTTCATTTTCTCCACCTTCCTCAGCGTTGGTCGCTCTGCGACGGTGCTGTGCACCTCTGCGTGGCCTCTCCTCTGTAAAGTATCCTCCATGTTGTTTCCTGGTCATGGCTTGCTCCATACATTGCATATTGAGGTTCAGTCCTTCATTCCTCCATTATACTCTTCTTTTCCATACTGAACCGAACCCTCGCCAGTGCTAACGCCTCCCTCCGGGGTTTCGATCATTGGACCTACTGTCTTTGAACCCTGTGCAAGGTTGAGAGTTATTCTTCCTTTTACCTCCTGGCAGTAGTGTTACCTCCCTGTGCTGTTAGTTGGGATGCAGTTACCAGCAGTCATGCTTCTTCAAAAGAATAGCTAAGAATAAGAACTTAAATCTTTGCTTACTGTTTTTCCTTAGCTTTAAGTTTTTAATGCAGGTTACAGTATTCTAAAGTAGGGTTTATTCTTTGTGAATGCAGGTTTTTACCAACTCCAAGTGCGCGGCCTTTGGTAAGAAGACTGGGGCAACACGCTGCAATCCTGGTAAGCCTGGTTACACCATGGCTGGTCCTCCTTATGGTTTTCAGTTGGAACCTTCGAGGGTTGGCTTAAGAAGCCTGAAACCCTTACTGCTTCATTTTGGTCTTAAGACTGCTGGTTAAAAGAATTAATAGATGAAACCCTTCACGCGATGTGAGGGCATTAAGGCTTAGGCCGAGGTTGTAAATATTAGTTGTTTTTTATGCTTTAAGTGCTGTAAAGAGAAAACTGGGCTGCAAGCCCGTTTGCGAAGAGGTTACGATCTCGACTTTGACTTATTGTCTTACTGTATAGTTTTGAAAAACACTGTGTTTTTTCGCCCACAGTCTACAATATAATATAATATACCGTCTTCTTCTTCTGCAGCTTTTGTTTATATTACTGCATTTATTTTTAATTTACGATCTGTGTATGCAATATGTAAAATATAGGCTTATGACAGCCTTGTAGTGTTGATTTATAATGTGGTTGTAAGTAAATTATTGTCTTATTTTATAATTATTATTTTATTTGCATAAACTGGTATTTATAGGGTTAAACCCTAATTTTTACAGTTTGAGAATCATTACAGTTCTTAATTTGATATTATGTATATTAATACTAACTCGGTTTGTATCTGTGAGTAAATAAATGATTATTACCCTATTGATTAAGCTCAATGTACGAGCAGTCTATTGTTCTGTTATTTACCTTTATTTTTAATTATTCAACTGAGTTATTTTACTAAAGATAAATTCTTTTATAAAGTTGATGTCAGGGTTAAGTAGCTGGGTTATACCTTGGTTTACTTGTTATGAAAACTTGTTAAGTGATATATATAGGGTTTATACCATTAATCCATATAGGTTCTTATATTTTGTTTTTAATTTATTTTAACAAATTTTCTTGGAAAAGTCTAGTTATCGTGTAGAACATGGTAATTTTAACTCAGGTTTGTAATTTAAAAAATAATATTGTCATTTCTTAAGTTTAAAAGTATAATATCTTTATATTAGATAATATAAAAGTATAATATTATTATAACAATAATACCTACTAATACAAAATAATAATCATGTCTTTATTGGAGTATTAAATTTTCCATATGCATAACCCTTGTTTATTTTATAGCATAAAGAAGATAGCATTATGATGTTTGCTTCTTGTACTGATATGCAGTTACTTAAAGAGTTTTGAAAATATTAAATCTCTACGTTAAGCTAGAGTATTACTTATGAAAATAAAAATAAATCGAATGATACTTCTTATGATCTATCTTATATAACTTTATATATATAGTAGCATACATTTATAATCCATACAAGATAGGGTTACCATTCTAAATCATGTTAGAAAATTGGTTTAGCTAGAAAAGGAAAAGTAAAGGAAAAGATAACATTAATGAAATACATTAGTTCTGAATAGTTTGCTTGATTATAGATTTTAAATTACATTTATTTACTTTTATATTCAGTACTATTACTTGGACATAACGAGTTAAATTATTTTTAGAATAGAAGGAAGAAATAGTAATGTTTTCAATACAGTAGAATGAACTAAAGTAACCTTAATCTATCTGCTTTTATAATAAGACTACTGAAACGATTACTGTACAAAAACTAGTTTATTCTGTAAGCGTGAACAACTATCACTAAAAACAACATTTCCTTCTGATGAAATGTAAAGAAACAAATGTCTAAGTTATAATCTCATCATACATCTTTTATAATTTCTACCTCTGTGCTCGAGTACGGTCTGGTAGCTCAGATGTGGAAAAACACAGTAGGTCATTGCTTTCAATCAACAGGTTCAACTAATGATAAACTAGAACAATTACATCACTAACCAGCTAATTCTTCTGTCAAATAATACAATCATAACATTCATCCATTCTCATATGTTAAAATAGAAATAGATAAATGACGGAACCTGCTTAAGCTTTGGAAAACAACAGCAATGGGAGGCCATTCCTCCCTACCAACTCCTGGAGAGCGCTCAAACAACGACTCTTCACGACCCCCTAGCTTGCTCTGGTCTCCCTGGCTGGAACTAGGTGCAGCAATGTCAGATACCAGTCCTCAAACTCAGTATGAATCCGAAACTTATCAATAAGTTCTCCCAGCTAAAAGGCTGTAATAAAATCAAGTTACTGCAGCAATCCACTCAGAATAACTTCCTTCCTGTTTTTCCCTCTTTCCTCAATGAAATTGCTGAATAACATTCACCTGAATGAATTCTCTCTGGAAAATATATGAGAAGCCTTAGCTCTCTTCATTGAGTACTTTTAAAAGATTGCCTAGGTCTTTTTTGGGTTAATTTTCATTTAATGAGCCACCTGCTCTGATCCCACTTTCTTGAGGGATCATGACCCCAAATGTAGTGAAGGTGCCACCTGCAACTTAGGAAGTGTTTGAGGATGCTGCCACTTGTCTTTTTCCTTCCACCTAGTTCCATCCACCATTTTGACCAGTAACCTCTTTTTAATAGCTCTCCCATGTTGTTGTCTCCACAATTTATTTATTAATAATAAAATATTCTGAATTACATTCCAATTATGTTGACTCTACTGAGTCATCAATTCCTACTTAGCATTAAATTTAATATAATGTCTCAGGAATATAATTAAAACAATTTGCATAAGTTTACAAAATTGGGGTATGTGACATTAACTGACTTGGGGTTCTTAGGTCATGTACATGAACCCATACTTGCTCCTTGATTGAAGGAGGATTATCGAGTTGATGATGTAGTCACATATTTAAGCCAATAAATTAGGATAAGTGGTAAAATAGGAAAATTAGACCAAATAAACATGTGTGGGTTGGATAACGACTCCAACATGATTATGTATTGGAATATATCATGATAGATTAGGTACTAATTCTTTACATATATCATGTTTGTATATCTTATTTTTGTGGAGGGAAATGTGTAGGCACAAATTTGATTGAAAGCACAACTCGGATCTACTTCAAACGTCCGAAATAAGGTATGCCCCCTTGGTTCCTTAGTGTTAGTTTTACTTATATGTTTAGCATGATTGGAAATGGGTTTCTGTATGGTGTCATCCTTTCTTTTGTGGTTCACCCCAAACAGTATGATATCTTCTCCGTAACAAAATTGGTGACTCCACTTGGGAATTTCCTTTTTGGTGGGGTTGTGGGTGCATTGTTTTTCTTGTTTTGCTCTCTATTTCTCCATGGAAATGTATCGCAATTGGTAGTATGTTCATTGATTGATAGTAACCTAGAGTGGTTTTACACCCGGCCTTCCTTTTACCACCTTATTCTCTGTATACCAAGTTTAGAGAATATGTAGTTGCATATATACGTGAGAAATACTTTTTCTAGTCATGTACATACATTGTTGTTCTTTGAAAAGTTGCATACATCCTCCTTTCTGGTTGATTTTTTGATGTGGGAATTTTTTGGGTGGGTTGTGAGTGTGGCTAGGTCCTCCTGGGTACCAATATTGTATGTTGACTTCTCCCTTTGTGACTAGAAACCCCTTTTTTATTATTTTTCTTTCATTGAAATTTTTTCTTGTTGAGTTATCTCATTTTTTGTTTTTCCATTAGTGATTTAGTATTTTATTCTCGGTGTCTTACTTGATTTGCGTTTTATTCTTGCTGTAGAGGCTGATAATTTTAATGAGTTTTATTGTGTTTTCATTCTTTGATATTGAAAATAAAAATAATTCTATATTTGCATAATTACTTGCATCACACATATCCATCTAAGGAGTTACTTGCATTGGGTTGTGTCACATCCCCTCTCGTCCACCAGAGAGAGAAAGTGACCATAGTGTTGCTAATCTAGGAAATCTAGTCCCATAAACGTAAATATAAAACTATTTTTTATTTTCAATATAAAATAATGAAAACACAATAAAACTCACTAAAATTATCATCCTCTACAGCAAGAAGCAAATGCAAATCAAGTAAGACACCGAGAATAAAATACTAATGCACTAATGGAAAAACAAAAAATGAGATAACTCAAGAAGAAAAAATTTCAAAGAAGGAAAAATAATAAAAAAGGGGTTTCTAGTCACAGAGGGAGAAGTCAACATACAATATTGGTACCAAGGAGGACCCAGCCACACTCACAACCCACCCAAAAAATTCCCACATCAAGAACTCAACCAAAAAGGAGGATGTACATGACTTTTCAAAGAACAACAACGTATGTAGATGACTAGACAAAGTATTTCCTATGCATATACGTGACTGCATATTCTCTGAACTGGGTATATAGAGAATAAGGTGGTAAAAGGAAGGGCAGGAATAAAACCACTCTAGGTTACTATCAATGAATGAACATACTACCAAATGTGACACCTAAACATGGATAAATAGAGAGCAAAGCAAGCAAAACAATGCACCCACAACCCCACCAAAAAGGAAATTCCCAAGTGGAGTAACCAATTTTGTTATGGAGAATATCTCATGTTGTTTGGGGTGCACCAGAACAGAAAGGATGACACCATAAATAAACCCATTTCCAATCATGCTAAACATATAAGTAAAACTAACACTACATAGATGCATAAATTATTAACATACAACAGAAGCAAAATTCATTCATTCACGAAATTTAACATGTTCATTTAATTCATAAACACATCTGCAATTGCAGAGATAAAATAGACAAGAATACTTATCTTGAAAGAAGCTTGTCCCGCAACCAGCTGCATCATTGCAACGTTCCACCCAACCATAGAAAAATGTGCTCATGAATCTCTCGACAACACTGCCACCCCTGAGCTAGGCATGATTCCCACAAGGAATAAGGGAACACTAGCAAGCTCATATGTAGCCAAAGGTATATCAAAATTCGCCCAACCCAAACAGGGTTGGGTTTATCATGCTACAAAGGAGCTGGAAAAGCTGACTGCTAAGTGAGTGAGATCAACCATGGTGCTATGGACACCTGTACCACATCTAGCATGGCTTCTAAAACATCTACACACCCAACACTAGGAAGAATCCCCTTCTCTACTACACAGTCCCTTAGGATATGCCTTCCCTTCCATGTTCTTACCTTTTGTCTTGCCGCTCCCCAGTCAGCAGCCTATTGCTAAACTTCATAAGGGGACTCTACTTATTCTACCTGACAGAACAACTCCCCGGCAACGGCGCCAAAAGTTTTGGGTGTTATAATGTCTTAATTAATTCACCAAACATTCAATTATCGACCAAGGTTTGTAATCTTAGAGATGACATAAAATATATGCAAAGGTAGAAGGGTTCCTAAGGTGTCATGGAAATATTTTAATAAAGAAAAGATCGAAAGATATTTCAAAATGAAAAATAGAGTCAAACTCTAGAAAATACACTACTAAGGTAATTCGGTTGGGATACATTACTAGATTAGAGCAGTATCAAGGTATACTACTCTACTTTATTAGTCATAAATTATGTATTTTATAAGTAACACTATTCTAAGAAAGTAAACTACTCCTTTACAACGTACTAACTCTTCTTCTTCTTAATTTGTGAATTAGAAAGGTTTAGAAGAGATTTAGAACTCTTACAATAGATTATGTTATTTAATTCAATATTATGATTATTTAATTAATCTAAGAAACCCAATAACTAAACTATACAGGCAGTTTGACAAATATACAATGATTGAAACAATTTATCTAGCTCCACTCTCCTTGATTGTTCTGAGGATATGCATTCATGGTTATCGGTACTCGAGAAGAACGTGTATCAAAATGGCTTTCGAAAGAAGTAAATAAAATGAATGTGATTAAATCTAACTTAACTTCCACAAATATATGCAAACTAAGTAATGTCCAATTACATGTGATAGTAAACATTGTGATTTATTCCATAAGCAAATCACTTTAACGGAAAAAGATATTATGAACAACTAATCTATTAATCAAGAAACAAAACTCTTTTAGCAACTACTTGAAAGTTAAAGGTATACTACTCTTATATGAAACCCATGTGAGGAAAATATGACTTAGAAACAAGTAGAAAACTTAATAAAGAAAAATCCTCTAAAGCCTATTCTATGAATCTTTTCAATAACCACACAATGAAGAAACAAGTCCTATGCTATGATCAATTTACAAAGTACTTGTGTGTTTCTCTAGAGATTAATATGTTTAATACTAAATTCAATATACACAAAGATAAATTAAACTGAGCTAGAGATATAATTCTCAAATGTTAGAATAGTAACGAATGAAGAAATCAAACCCAAAAGAGACAGAACAAAACACAATTCAACACATAGTAAGGTAAAAGGAAGTGAATGATAGGGATGGAACTTGATAGATACTTTAAATGATCTAGACTAAGGTCCTAATTATATATATAACCATTGTCTAATTACAAAACAGAACGTGATTTAAAATCCAAAGAAACATAACTTTAAATAGGTTTAAAATAGAATGGGAAATATTAAAGGTTGGATGAAGGGATGAATGACAATTTGAATGGACAATATGAATGACAATTCGTATGAGGAAAACAATGGAAATTAGGAAATAAATGGACTAAATGATCTAAATATTAGGTGATTTCGTGCATATGAGAATAGGATGCATAAAGGATAGTAATTGAACCTAGTTAATAATTGAAATAGGCAAGATATTATTGGTACTAATTTATGGTTGTAAGAGACTATTCCCTATTATGAAATTAAACAAATTGAAATATAACTAAAACTAGTTCATAGCTAAAAAGAATTGACATAACTAATTCTAACTACAAACTGAACCTAGGATACTAAATTAACTAAATTATATCTAATTGGCAAACATAACATTTGATATTAAGTCGAAAAGGAAACTAGAAGCAAAACTAAAAGAAAAACTAGAAACAAACTATGTGCATGACCGATTACTTTAATTCAAGAAATAGAAATTATATTAACAGTACAACATTACTCATAATAAATAATATGCTACAGGAAACAAGGAAATGAACAATATCACCTAACAAGAAACCAATTTGCATAAATAAAGCATAAATAGAAACTACTTATCTGTGAGAAAAGAGATAACAAGAACACACACATGAATGGAAACCATTGGTTGTTGAGGGGCCCTCTCAAAAATCAGGGTGGCATTTCAATCAATCACTCAGAGGAACAAGAACATGTATACACAGTGAAAATAGAACTTATATTAACATTCAGAATAGAGTTTCCACAGAGCTTCGTTTCTAATGTTGACTAATATATTTACAAACTAGCTAACTAACTTTGCTTTCGCTTGGAGAGGACTATATATAATGTTTACAAGGATGACCAGGTCGACCCTTTTAGTGGTCGATTGCTCCTAAAATAGTCGACCTTTATGGTGAACAAACAACCATATGACAACGTACAATATTCCTCCTGCTCTCTCGCATGTCGGTTCTCCTTGCGCGTGCTGCGGAGTATAGATTCTCATTTACATGGACTTGGATTGTGGTGTCGAATGGAGAAAGCAAGATGGTGAGCCTTCTCATAGCAACGACCATTGTAGCATCAAACACGTGGACAACAAAATAGCTAAAGACCATTTTGCGCTTTAATCACTTGGGAATATGCCAACTAACAGTGTGTGGGATGATCGGAAGGCTGAATGGCAAGTTGGATATGCTCTGCATATATCTAGGGTGAATGCGTGTCCAATGTTGGCTCGTTTAAAGACCACCATTTGCAAAACAAATTCATATATCACACATATTTCCAATTATAACATAATTGCTCGGTAAAATCATGAAATAATAAAAATAAAACAAGGCTTGCATAAATTCCTAATGTGTTCGTACATGGGGCTGAATCATAGGCTATATGACAAGAAACATGTCAAAAAGGTCACGAAATGGATGCCAAAATAGTAAATTACAAGCCAAGAATAGTGACAAAACTCGGATCAACACAGACGCTGAAAGAGATGCGAGAGTCAAAGTAACACTTCCCACGTCTGAACGATGAGGAGAAACTGCTCATGCAGAGCTTGGGTGAAACTTGGGCATGTTTTCACATTGATTATCGATGATGGGTGCACACCAAATCTACAACAAAACCTAAATGTTCTGAATTTTCCATACTTGGCAGTCCAGCTACACTCACAACAAAGAGAGAGCAAGGGAGAGACCACTGCCAAACCCTAACGTGAGCCAAATAGAAAAACAAGTAGCCATTGGCAGGTAGATGGGCACATCTCGGAGAGTTCAGGTAACATTAGGGTAGTCCACACATAGAGAATCACCAAGAAGAAATACATCCGATAATTTATTACCACCTGAAATACATGCATCCATTTATTACCACCATATATCTTCACGCTTGTGGAGTTTTGGGTGTAATGGAGCTAGGAATTCTCTACTACTTTACTCCTTTGGGATTTTGTATCAGCCACTATCAAAAGAGCTATTTAACGATATTTAACATCAAAAATATTTTTACTTCTCAGTTTAAGAGAAACTATGATGTGATAAATATTTAGAGGCTAAAAGAAAATTAATATATTATAAGGAGATCATGAACCCTACTCTATAATATCAAAAGTATTTCTCTATTTTAACCAGTTCAAAGAAAAAAACTAATATAGCCAAGATAAGAAAGAACTCTCATGAGCTCCATAGTGAAACTGGTCGTCGGACTCTTCCTAAAACACCATGGGTGGAAAGGATCTACATTTCTCTGAGAATAGGAACATTGAAGATGAAAATCACTTCCTCTTAGAGTTCCCTGCGTACACCCACATTAAATCTCATTTTCATAATCTTTCTTGCAATATCGCCCTTCGTAGCTTTTTAACTTGTCAAAATTATAGTGAGCTTGGTAGGCTTCTCACCTAGCACTTTGAACATACAAATACAAATTTAAAACAAACTAATTAATTGGTTTCTTTAGGTATGATAGACCAAAGTCTGTTAGTGGACGTTAACCATCATCATCATCATCATCAACCGATATATATTTTAAATGCTTGGTATCAAAGGAGTTATTTAGGGCTATTTAACTAGGCATATCTAAAATGCTTGGTCTCAAAAAAACATAGCCTTAAAACTCATGTATGGTTTTGCAATTAAAACTCCAGAAAGTTTTTTGCATTAATCATAGAGATCGCGAGGAGCTAAATTTAAATTGAGATTAGTATTTTTATTCATGGCTGACATAAAATTTATTACATAGTTAGGTCCAAATGAGATTATTATTTTTATTAATGGGCATTCTCTTCTCTTTGCTATGTTTTATAAATTTTTATGTAGTTTTTTGTATTATCACTTGGTGTTTATATAGTGATTGATTTCTAACATCTTTTTCAAAATACATGTTGTTTTAATTTTAATTTTAATTAACGGCCCACAAAATATATTTATTACATTTTACTTTTTAGAAGTAAAAAGTGAGTTTACAACATCTACATCATAATCAACAAGTAAAAAGTAAAATGTAGAGTATTGATAGCTCCTTAGCTCTTTGGAGCTTGACAACCTAAAGGCTGTGATACCATGTAGAAATTGAAGATTGGGTACTGTGTATAAACACATGATGTAGATCCAGTTACAAACTAATTATCACAAGCATGCACGAGGAAAAAAAAAGAGAGCAGAATAATTGTGTATGAAATTCCATGGTTATATATGTGTTTATATTGTTTAATTTACTATTACGTGAATTTCTAAATCCACAGAATCAAATGGAATTTGATGTGTCTATTATTTGCTTGAATTTCCTATAAATTGTTAATGTATGCATATGTCAGTATGGGTGAACATAAATTTATTTTCCTTTATAACTTAATAATGAAAATGATGAAAAATGCATTTGGATATAAGTGATGAATTCCAATATATATAAGTTGAGTACCTTGTGATCTCCATGGTTGAAAGGTTCGATTGGGTACGTTACACCCATTGCAATTTTTTACCACATATTTTTATAATAGAGATCACTAGAAAGACTCTCATTCACAACTGAAATATGGGTCATCCACAAATCCAATGGTTTGGGTCAACCAAACAAAATGTTTTTTTTCATTGAAAAATAGTAACTTTTTAAGGATGTTGGCAAAATAAACATAATAATTACAATTGGGGATTGATACTTGTAACAAAGGACCATAGCTTCCATAGTTGAATTTCAACTTTACATGACATCGACCCTATAAGACTAGTGTGTGAGAGAAAAATGGCATATAGCTTGTGCCATAGAGTCCCATTTCAGGTACTTCCTATCCAACCTGTGTTAAAGTGGTAGAAGGAAGTTGGAGGATGCTCGAGGGAGTGTTAGCTTAGACACGGAGGCCAATTCTTAGCATTGTGTAAGTTGGTGGGGAAATATTATTGAGGATTGGCATAGATGTGAAGGGTATTTCCACATGAGTGGGTTACATGAGATATTGAACTGAGTAGAGGTAGTGGGAAAGAGGTTTTTCCTTGTTGATTGATAGCGCTAGATTGGGTTGGCCTATCAAAGAAACGTATGGCTTGACAGAGCAAATGGTTTGGAGAAATGTCCTTCACCTACAATCAATTGGATAATTAAAAGATAAGTGTCTTAATGTGTATGAGATTCCTTTGTTATATATGTGTTTATCTTGGTTAATTTACTATTACGTGAGCATCTAAATCCATGGAATGACATGGCATCTTATGTGTGCATTATTTACTTGAATTTCCTTTAAATTGTTAATGCATGAATATGTCAATCTCGGTGAACATAAATTTGTTTTCCTTTATAACCTAATAATGAAAATGATGAAAATACATTTGGATATAAGTGGTGAGTTGGGATTTATAGAATTTGAGTACCATGTGGTATCCATGGTTGAAATATTTAATTGTGTACGTAACACCCATTATAAAAAAATTTACCACATATACTATAATATATTTCTACCATACAAAAGGTTTTGTTTAATTGGAAATTGGTGATTTTTAAGGTGAAATTACAGGGGCATCATTTTGTAAGGGGGATGATTGATTTGAATTTCAAGGGATATTATATTCTAAGCTTAGATGTATATATTGTCAATCCATCTTTTTATTTTTACTAAATATAAAAGGGAACATGATGGATATATAAAAAGTTGAATTTGTGGACAAGACACCTTAAAGAAAAATTGTAGGAAGACAGTTAAAGTTGAGAATGAGAGATCATAAATTCGGCCTCATTACATGCAATGGTTTCATATCAATAATATCCTTCTTCTCTAAAACTCTCTTTTTTTGTGTTGTTTTTTGTTTATATGTTTTCCGTCAATATTTATTCTACCAATGTTGTGGCATATTTACATGTTTTGTCCCTTCTAATCTTGTCATTTATGTTTTCGAGCCTTCCACAATAAACGTCCCTTGATTTTTCTCATAAAGTTTACATTTTGTATGTGCATATAATATATATATGTATGTGTCCATTTCTATGTATGAAATTTTCTTTTGTTATGCTTGTATATGACTTTGTTTGGTTGAAGTAAATCCACCCATGGAACTAGCACCCTTCCACATTACCCCCACACTAAAATATTTTTCAATCTAGAAACGATCTTTCTAGGAAATTGCATTATTAAGTGGGTTTGTTTGAGCGTTTGTAACAAATTTTATGTAAAATCCTAAAATTACAAATCTCATTTCATTATTTTTCATGTATATTTTGCACATCTTTCCATAAATCTTCACTTTCATCTATTGGACTCAGACCTTGGAACTTAAAATCCGTTCGAAGGGCCCTTAAAATCCCCAAATTTTATTTCATCTCGTAAGAAATAGTGTTTCTCTTCGTCCTATCATCTTGAAACCTACTATCTACTTTGGAATTCATTTTGTCTAGCTTTGACCGACCATGCCATACGGTGAACCATGTCCCATAAGCAACCATAAATTAAAATATTCCATCGGGTACATTACATCCATTGTATTTTTTTTTACCACATATGTTGTGGCACATTTGCATGTTTTGTGGGTTGTTCTCTTCTAATATTTGTTTTCCAACCTCCTAAGATAAACATCCCTTGGTTTTTGTCATGATGTTTCCCTTTTGTGTGTGAATATAATATATCTTTGTATGTATGTATGTCCATTTGTACAAATGAATTTTGTTTTTCTTATACTTGTATATGACTTAGTTTGGTTGAAATAAATCCAACCTAGTTCCATGTCACATTATCTCCACACTAAAAAAATTCAATCTAAAAACGGTCATTTAAGAAAATTAAACTGTTATATAAGTTTGGTTAAACATTGTAACAAGCTTTATATAAAATTTCAAAATTACAAATTTGATTTATGTATTTTTCTTATATATTTTACAGTAATTTCCATAAATCTAAACTTTCATCATTATTAAGTCACACTTTTGAGCTTTATAATCTGTTCCAAGGCCCTTAAAATCCGCCAAATTGAAAGCATCGCATAAGAAAGTAATTTTCTCCTTCAAATTGTCTCGAAACCTCCTATGTAATTTCGAAGTCCTTCCTTCATATTGTCTTGAAACCTCCTATGTAATCTGGAAGTCATTGGGTCCAGCTTCGACTGGCCATGTCATACGCTGATCCTGTACCAAATCATTATGGCCCTGGGCAGTGGTGGTGGGTCCTACCACACGCTAGGGCTTATCATCGCAATTAACATATATAAATAATAATAGCCAGCGGTTTTCTGCGGTACTCTGCAAGATAGCATTTTTGCCGTAACGTCGGAGAGGGGTTTTCTGCGGTATTCTGCAAGATAGCATTCCTGGGAAGCGGTTAGATCTATTTGCCATTTTATTTTTTTCTATCATTCATTTTCCCTTTCTCCAAACGCGTTGATAGGAGCAATGGAGAAACAGGTCTTCCAAGTTGGAGATCAGGAAACTGCTGACATCAAATTACAGATTGTGAGTAAAGACCTAGATGAAGAAAACCCTATTAACCTCCATTCTCACATTCTCAAAAAATCTGCATTTTATGAAGCCCGTCTTTCTGATCGCTGGTCTTTGCCAGATCAGCGCCCTCTTGAACTGAAGGTAAGAGCTTCTGTTGATCCAGAGATTTATGTTAAATGTTTTCAGCTCATGTATTCTTGTGAAGCACAAGAGCGCTGCCATTTCTCCGGTGGTGTGGACGAAGCCCTGGCTATTCTACCCGTTGTTTCTGAAATGTTCTTTCACGAGGGCATACAGAAATGCATGGAATATTTGGATGCTGTTCGTTGGAGTCCAGAGCAAGAAACCACAATTCGAACGATGCTATCCTCTTTGCAGATAAACATTTTGCCGGATCTAGCAGCCAGGCTCAGCCTTGGTATTAATAGCGGAGATTTAGAGATGCTGAAGCGAGTTTAAAAGACATGTTGTCTGCGATTACTATGATTCCACGTAGATTAAAACCAAAACTAGGTCGCACAGAAGTGGAGCAATATATCGTCGGATACTTTGAGGCCGCAAATACATACTCAGCCAAGGCTGTTGCAGATACCTGTAGATCTGCACTGTTGGAAGAGTTTCGTTCCACGGTATTCCGAATTACATTCTTTGAGTCTGATATGCTGCTCATTCAATATTTAATACGTGCATCGTTGTGGTCTTTTCTATTATGGCTGTTTGATCTCATAAGGCGTTGTGATTGGACACTCTACGAAACGTGTGTTGAACTGTTTTGCATGGATCCTCGCCTTTCTAGTTCAGTAAGTCAAGTTGGTGTGGAAGAAAATTTTTGTATTTTGCTTAATCTGATTTTGAATCCAATGGCGAACGCAGAGATAATTACTCCTCACTTATTTAGGGTTTCCTTCGTAACCAACTGGCTTGGTGAGATGGTGAGGCTGGCTGTTTGCCTGGGTAGTGCGGAGGCATTTGAGGCTTTAGAGAGAGGGCCGACACCCTTCCACTAGGTCATCAAGAAAACATTTACAACATTTGGAAAGACGTTTATATAAAGCTAGAATTGGACTATAGTAATGCGATGAGGTGGTGGGCTGGAAAAGTCCAGGATGCCATCAACCATGATAAGATCATTTGATCTAACTCCTTGTTAATTTTTATTTTCTTATGATTCTTGATATTTATCTTAATGGCTGGGTGAAATGGTGAGGCTGGCTGTTTGCCTGGCTAGTGCTGCGAAATTCGAGGCTTTGGAGAGAGGGCTTATCGATGCGGCCGACACCCTCGGTCATCAGAAAACATTTAATTGGATTGTGAATCCAATGGCGAAGGCAGAGATAATTACTCGTCACTCATTTAGGGTTTCTTTCCTAACCAAATGGCTGGGTGAAATGGTGAGGCTGGCTGTGAAATGGAGAGAGGGGTTATCGATCTGGCCGACACCCTTCCACTCGGTCATCAGAAAAACATTTACAACATTTGGAAAGACGTTTACATAAAGGTAGAATTGGACTATAGTAATGCGATGAGTTGGTGGACTGGAAAAGGCGAGGATGCATGGTGAAAATGTATCTCGATATCATTAAGCATGCTAATATCATTTGATCTATGTTATTCTTTATTTCTTTGTTTGTTATGGTTTATTTTATTTCTTTGTTTGTTAGTGTTTATTTAGTTTGTTTATTTAATTTTAAAATGTTAATTTTGTTAAGTTTAAAAAGTTTTGATAAAGATTATTTTGTATTTCTATATAATAGGTGTTTTTATTTGAGATTTTGAAGTGCATAAGTATTTATGCTTTTTCGACATTGCTTTGAATTTATGAGAGTGGTTATAAATTCAAACTATTTACAATTATTAAAAAAAATTATAAAGTATAATTGATCCTTCGATAACGGTTAGGTGATACATGGATAATTTGCATTTTGTGAGAGATAACTCATTTAACTAAAATAAGGCTAGAACAAGTAACTAATAACTTCGATAACTTATTAGTCACACTTGTGAAATATTGATGTTCACTAGCCACAAGTTCATGGTTGTGTTAGTATCTTAGAATTTTTGGATGGAATACCCTATATAAATTTTTTGTGGAAGCAATTTGAAATTCTAAATAAACATTTCTATAAAAAGAATCTAAAAAGTAACTTGTTCTTATGAAAAGATAACCAAGAGCTCATGGTACATAACTAGAAGAATTTGAAAAATGGATAACCCTTAGTTTATGCATGAATAGATAAATGAAGGATGGATCACATATACTTAATTTGGTGTCTATAAGCTTGCACCAACCATTAATTAGGTGATTATGCTAATTAATATTATTAACTTGAATATTTTTTAATTTAGTAATTATATTTAGTTTATTTCTTAAAATTTAATAGATTGTATTGAAAACTTTTAATAAAAACTATTTTGCATTTTAAATAACTAATGTATAATATTATTAATTTGATCATTTCTTTAATTTAATAATTATGCTTCATTTATTTTGTTTAACTTAAATAGTTTAGATTGATAAAGTTCTAATATGAGAAAGTTTAAATTTGAGTAGATAATTATTGATGTTAATAATGATTATGATTAAAATTAATTTTATTTATATGATGGAAAAAGAGTAGAAATTTTTATTTTTCTAGTTTCACTAATTAATAAGAAGTAACCATTGTGTATGATGGTTTTTTAGTTTAATTTAGTTATTTCACAATAATTTATTATTTATTATTCATTTTATAAAGTATTAAGGTATTTGGGTTGTATTGAATTATGTTTTTATGTAAGGGATAGTTGGTAAGCATTAATTTATTGTAATTGATGTATTTGTATTAGTAAAAGTGTTTAACAAATTAAACGAAACATTAATGTTGAATTAAAAGTTTTAATTTATTAAAATATAAATATTATGATAATTAATATTTATAAATAAATTCCAAGTAGACCACTACATGGGACTCTTATAATTTCCACCCTACATGATGTGTTAATATTTGAAAGATTTTATGATTACCATTATTATGAAGATTCACCTCAACCTATTTGGTTCATTCCATTTTAAGAAACAAAAGAAATTATTTGGATTTATATAAAAATTGATTCCTATCATCGAAAACATGAGAAAGAAGGGTACCTATGAGAAATAAGGGTAGCTATGTTACTATAAGTTTGACAAGTTAGAATGTTATGAAGATTAGAATTTTAGCAAGGATTTGGAAACTACGATGGAATGCGGATGTACCCAGGTCACTCTAAAAGAAAGCTCGATTTGTCCTCCATGCCCATAGACTCACAAAGTTGGCCAAACCTTTCTTCCCATGGCGTTTTAGGAATTTCCTATCACATATTATATATAATTGAAAAGTAATAAAATCTATGTATTTTTATATAAAAATAATATTATTTTTAGTATTGATTTATTGCGCTCAAAGGGACTTTATAGCCCAGTATAAGGAAGATGTTGTAACGTTCATCATGTAACGTTCCTCTTGTAAATGTCGACTATAAATAATATTGTTGATTTTGATGGAGATGTTGTAACGAGTATGAGGGAGATGTTGTAACGTTACTTTTTACTTGTTGATTATGATGTAGATGTTGTAAAGTTACTTTTTACTTCTAAAAAGTAAAATGTAATAAATATATTTTGTGGGCCATCAATTAAAATTAAAATTAAAACAACATGTATTTTCAAAAAGATGTTAGAAATCAATGACTTTATAAACACCAAGTGATAATACAAAAAACTACATAACAATTTATAAAGCATGGAAAAGAGAAGAGAATTCCCATTAATAAAAAGAATAATCTCATTTGGACCTAACTATATAATAAATATTATGTCATCCATTAATAAAAATACTAATCTCAATTTAAATTTAGCTCCTCACAATCTCTAGGATTAATGCAAAAACCTTTCCCAAGTTTTAATTGCAAAACGATACCTGAGTTTTAAGGCTGTGTTTTTTCGAGACGAAGCATTTAAGACATGCCTTGTTAAATAGCCTTAAATAACTCCTTTGATACCAAGCATTTAAAATATGTCTCGGTTGATGATGATGATGATGGTTAACATCCACTAATAGACTTTGGTCTATAGTACCTAAAGAAACCAATTAATTAGTTTGTTTTAAAATTGCATTTGTATGCTCAAAGAGCTAGGTGAGAAGCCTCCCAAGCTCACTATAATTTTGACAATTTAAAAAGCTACGAAGGTCGGTATTGCAAGAAAGATTATGAAAATGAGATCTAATGTGGGTGTACGCATGGAACTCTAAGAGGAAGTGATTTTCATAATCAATGTTCATATTCTCAGAGAGATGCAGATCCTTTCCACCCATGGTGTTTTAGGAAGAGTCGGACGACCAGTTTCACTATGGAGCTCATAAAAGTTCGTTCTTATCTTGGCTATATTAGTTTTTTTCTTTGAATTGGTTAAAATAGAGAAATAATTTTGATATTATATAGTAGGGTTCATGATCTCCTTATAATATCTTAATTTTCTTTTAGCCTCTAAATATTTATCACACCGCAGTATCTCTTAAACTCAAAAGTAACAATATGTTTGACGTTAAATATCGTTAAATAGCTCTTTTGATAGTGGCTGATACAAAATCCCAAAGGAGTAAAGTAGCAGGGAATTACTAGCTCCATTACATCCAGAACTCCAAAAGTGTGACGATATATGGTGGTAATAAATGGATGCATGGATTTTTGGTGGTAATAAATGATTGAATGGATTTCTTCATGGCGATTCTCTATGTGTGGACTGCCATAATGCTATGTAAAATCTCCGAGATGTGCCCATCTACTTGCCAATGGCTGCTTGTTTTTCTCTTTGGCTCGCGTTAGGGTTTGGCAGTGGTCTATCCCTTGCTCTCTCTTTTTCGTGAGTGTAGTTGGACTGCCAAACCATAAATAAACCCATTTCCAATCATGCTAAACATATAAGTAAAACTAACACGAAGAAACCAAGGGGGGCATACCTTATTCTATACATTTGAAGTAGATCCGAGTTGTGCTTTCAATCAAATTTGTACCTACACATTTCCCTCAAAAAAAATAAGATATAAAAACATGATATATGTGAATAATTAGTACCTAATCCATCATAATATATTCCAATACATAATCATGTTGTAGTGATTATTCAACCCACACATGTTTTTCTGGCCTAATTTTCCTATTTTACCACTTATCCTAAGTTATTGGCTTGAATATGTGACTACATCATCAACTCGATAATCTTCCTTCAATCAAGGAGCAAATATGGGTTGATCAACATGACCTAAGAACCCCAAATCAGTTAACTCATGGTTATTCCACCTACTTTTAGTTAAAATGCAAATGTAAATTCACCTTGATCATTATTTTTCATATTTTTGTTTATATTCTGGTTAATTGGAGTGATGTAAGACACCTCCAACAAATTATGGTGACTCAGTTCAGTTCAGTTCACTTGATCTTAGCTAACTGAAGTCATATATGCACCCTCACCCACTGATTGATATGTAGTTGAGTTCTATTAAGTTATACTCAGTCATAACTACCTCTGATTCAGTTAGAGTTGATTATTGTTGTGATTAGTGGTTAACTGGTGTGTTTAGTGTGCATAAGTGATAGCTAAACCACTCTCGTGTGCACAATTCGAAAGGACTCCTTGGAATTCGAATTATCTTGCTATTCATGTAAGTGTATGACATTGTATCACTGCTTTTGATTTATTATTGATAATTTATAGCTGTCACGTCCAATCACAACACTTTCATGTCAATTTTCTACGTAATTGATCATTGAATCTTCTATAAGTTGTTCCTTCTTCCACATATTATTGTGACTCAATTTTAATATGGTATCAAAGCCGGCACAGGACATGGGTATTCATCTTCAAAAATATTTCTTGATGGATCTATGATGCAATTTGAGCAAAAAGTTCAAAAATGTCAGCTTTGGACTAGAAGCGGAAAATTTACCACATAATTCATAGGCAAAGGAATTGTTGATCAAGCTTGCTTGATTGATTAGGCTAGGTGTCATGAAAACTTGAAAAGTGCAGGTTGTTCGAGCTTCTTGTGCCCTTTTTTGTGTTTTTACTGTTTTTTCAAAGTTTTTCACTGCATTCGCTATAGGATCATCATGGCCTCTTTTGTGAATCTACTCACTCCTTTTAATTTTTTAGGATATTTAGACACTTAGGAGTTAGTTAAGATCAACTTGTGTAATATATCCGTTAGGTAAAAGTGTGTTTCTTTAGTATGCATTAGTATGCATTTGTAAATATTCTAATCTGATGGTCATGATATGTTCTAGACATAGAGTGATCTGACGATTCAACATCTCTTAGATCATACCTACCATTGATCCATGGATTATCACCCGATTGGTCTATGATCTCTATTTAAAGAGCATAGAGGGTCCTTGGCTAGTTGATTGATTATGAGAAGCTCATGTAACTTTCTTTCTTTTGCATAATAATTTGCTCCAAGTAACTATTTAGCTAGGGCTGTGGACTGTTTCCCTCTCGATGGTTTTAACCATGAGACAAACATCGGTGTGTTGATTTGTGATCTATTTGTGTGAAGTGGTTTCTCAAGGTGTTTAGTATTTTGGGAGTACCATGTGTACCCAAACATGGTATCAGATCTTTTATGAAGAGCCACTTTTGGTTTTGATCAAGATCTAGAACGAGTGTTTCCAAAACTTTGAAAGGTTTTATGGTTATAGATTTTTTGTGCATTTTTGGCCTATTGGAGTTGTTCCATTGCATTTGGAGCATTGTTTCCATTGGGAAATAGTTTTTGTTTCACCAAAAACCATTTCCGTTTGTTCCAGAAACACCCATTTCGGAAAATCTGAAGGTATAATGTTACAGTGACAGATTTGTTTTTTTTTAAATCTCTCATATCTTACCGGTTTTATTACTAGATTTTTTTTGTTTTAGTCTTAGACCGTTGCCTTCCTTGACAGTGTATGCTCTTTGCCATGCACCTTGTGCGATCACGGTGATTTAGAAACAGTAAGGGAAAGTTTTTTTTCTTGTCTTCTCGGTTCCATATGCTCTTTGTCGTGCACCTTGTGTGATCATGACAAATCAGAAACAATGAGAAAACTTGAAAATGTAGACTTTTCGGGTAAGCTAACCAAGATCTAACCCCATTGTGTGGAAAAAGGTTTTTTGTTTTTGTTTTTTGTTTTTTTTTTGTGATTTGAAGGAAAAAAAGGCATGCACAAAGAACGAGAGAGAATAGTTAAAAAAAAAGGCTCCCCTTCCTCTTTTCACTCTTTTACGTACCTTTTAAACTTAGCTCACTTGGTCCAAAGTTGCTTTATTCATTAATAGGTCTTGAGTTCAAGTCTTATTAAGCTACTTTTTAGTGCATGCAATTTCTATTTTTAAGTTACTTTAATGTAAAACTGCATCTCACATAAATAAAATAAAATAAAAGTGAGTCACTTAAATCTTTTAATTTATTGCCGCACTATTTAAAAGTAACATTATTGTAAAAGTGAACCTCACTTATTCTACAAAAGTGATTCACTTCTAAGCAACTTTATTGTAAAGTGATTGTCAAAGGTTAATCTTGGGAAGAGGTTCTTTTTTTTAGTTGGTCAAGTTAATATCTGCCACGTCACTATTGGGGACATCTTCAACATTTTATTTGATCAAGCATAACTTCATCATCTAGAATCAGTTTTCAGTGCACCGCATAATTTTTCGAGCTCTTTGCAACTGGACAGTTAGTTTTTGTTTTTTCAGCCATTACTTTATAGTATGGCCACCCCTTGGGATACTATACTTACAAGTTCTAACTATTTCTCATGGAAATATCATATGGAGGATGTTCTATGAAGTAGGGGACTTTTCAGGATAACCTCAGGGAAAGAAACAAAACCCACTGATGATGATAAGAAAATTAAATGGGAAAATAGATGTGATGAAGCTCATGAATTTATTGGGATGTCAATCTCTACTGATTTATGATTCCACATATCTAGAATTGATGAACCTGATAAAGCTTGGGAAAATTTGGAATTTGTGTTTGGTAAACACAATGAAATTTGGGGTCATCAACTTGAGAATGAGTTGCTTTCCTTGAATCCAAATTATTTTTCATGCATTCAAGACTATTTATCTAAGCATAAAACTCTTAGACTCTTATGTGCAGAATGAAAGATTAAGAAACAAGACAAACAATGTATTTATCATATTCTTTCCAAACTTGGACCTACATATCCTGTTTTTGTATCTACATTCTACTCCATGAAAGAATCCTTGACTGCAGCTAGCTATCAAGAGCCTAGTCTTGAATCCTTTTGTGGTTCCTTATTTAGAGAGCAATATAAGCTTATTCATCTTGGACTAATTAACAATGCAAATACATCTGAGAAAGCCTTATTGTCCCAACAGAAAGAAAAGTCCAATCCTCCTAAGAAACAAAATTCTCACAATAATAAGCCAAACAACAAGGGTTCCAAACCCTCTCAATCACCTCCTTCTTTAAAGCATGACAAAGGATCCAATACAAAAGGAAAGAAGACTGAGCGTCATTGCAATTTTTGTGGGAAATATAATCATGATTAATCTAAGTGTTTCAAGAAGATGGCATCCTTGGAAGTAGCAATGAAGAAGCATCACATCAGCCTAGACTCGCCTTCAGAATCTAACTCTCATGGACATGCACTTTGTGCTTCTAGTTACTCTTATACTGCATCTTCTTCATCTACTTCAAATGAATGGCTCATTGATTCTAGAGCATCTTATCATATAGCTAAGGATCAAGCCATCTTTTCTACTATGCATGAATGTAACCCAAAACAAATATTTATTGGTGATGGTATATCTCTAAGTGTTGTAGGATCTGGAATAGTTCCAGTTGAAAATGGTCATTTGTGTGATGTATTATGTGTTCCAAAAATTTCCTGCAACTTGTTATCAGTCTATCAAATTAATCATTCAGGTGAAGGTAAAACTGTGACGTTTACACCTCACCAAGCTGTAATCAAGGATTTTAAAAATCCTCAAAATGTTCTTGGTATTGGAACTGTTGATGATATTACTAGGTTGTACAAATTTAACAACTTTGGGTCATCACCTTTTCCTTCAGGTTTTGTTGCTCATAGTGATAACTTGAGAAAACTTTAGCATGAGCGATTTGGTCACTTAAATTATCACCCATTGCAACAGCTATGTAAAGACAATATGGTGACTAGTCTTCCAATGGTATCTTGCAAGGATGGTGTTTGTTCTAGTTGTGTACTTGAAAAACATCATCGGGACAGTTTTGACAAACGTGCTTCTTAGCACGCCTCGGTTCCTTTGGAGCTTGTGCATGGTGACTTGTGTGGTCCTCTTCCATCTGCATCATTTTCTGGTTTCAAATATTTCCTAACTTTCATTGATGACTACTCCATATGCACTTGGGTTTACATCCTAAAACTTAAGAGTGAAGTATTTAACATGTTCTTGGCCTACAAGGCCCTTGTTGAAAAACAATCTGGTCATCAAATTATTAAGTTAAGATCTGACAATGGAGGAGAATATGTTAACAACAAGTTCACTACTTTCTATTCTCAACAAGGAATCTAGCAACATCACACTGTTCCATATACACCACAACAAACTGGTGTAGTTGAACAGAAGAACCACACTTTAAAAGAAATGGCTAATTGTATGATCCAATCTAAGGGACTAAGTCTTCAATATTGGGCTGAGGCCATAAATTGTGCAAATTACATAGTTAATAGCACACCCACTAATTTTTTACAAGGTATAACATTGAAAGAAGCATGGAGTAAAATTAAACCAGATGGAAGTCACTTCCGTGTGTTTGGTTGTGAAGCATGGGCTCACATTCGAGATGAAAAACAGAAACCATTGCAGCCCAAAAGTGAAAAGTGCATATTTGTTGGATATTCAGAAGATGCAAAAGGTTATAGACTTCTTTAGCCCCATTCACATGATATAATAATTAGAAGAGATGTTAACTTTGATGAAAATCTATTGGCCTACGAGCCTAACTTGGAGAGTGTGCCATCTTTGGCCTGCGAGCCTAATTTAGCAATTGTACCTTCTTCTTCTTCTTCTTCCAACTTCCTTGACAGGTTTCCAACTCCAGTTTCTGATGATGACAGTGAGGATGAAAATCCACCTCCGCCTGCTCATGTTCCTCCAATTGCACCAGCACCAATGCTTCCTCGATGGGTTCGTTCAACATGTGAAGTAGCTGGTGATCTTGTCGGTGATCCTAGAGATCAACGTCGAACACGTTCTCAGTTTCAATGAGCCTCTTCCCTTTTGGCTCAAGTTTTTGAGAATCATGATCCAGAAACTTTTGCAGAAGCTTCAGGAAATCCATATTGGGATGCAGCTATGGATGAAGAATATTGTTCCTTAATGGCAAACGATACTTGGGATCTTGTTCCTCTTCCAAAAGGAAGAAAATTTGTCAGATGTAAATGGGTCTATAGAACTAAGTATGCATCAGATGGAAGTGTTGAAATACTTAAGGCAAGGTTAGTTGCCGAAGGTTTTTCCCAAGTTGAAGGGATTGACTACATTGAAACCTTTGCCCCTATAGTAAAAATGAACTCCATATGCCTTGTTATTTCCCTTGGAGCCTTACACAACTCAGAATTCCATTAAATGGATGTCAATTCTGCCTTCTTACATGGTGATTTACATGAGGAAATTTACATGGAACAACCTCCTGGATATGTTCAGAATAAATCTAGCCTTGTTTGTCACCTTAAGAAATCCTTATATGGCCTTAAGCAAGATCCTAGAGCTTGGTATGCCAAAATGGATAGCTTTATCCATGACACTGGTTTTTCTAGATGTCATTCTAACCCCAATGTATATACCAATAAAGTAGGAAACCATCTCATCATACATGTTATTTATGTTGATGATCTTATCCTTATTGGTAGTGACCCTAAACTTATAACCCATGTGAAATCTAGTCCTAAGCAAAATTTTGAAATCTCAGACTTAGGACATTTGCATTATTTTCTTGGTCTCCAAGTCTTGCAAACCAAAGAAGGAATATTTATTTCCCAGTCTAAGTATGCTTGTGACCTTCTCCGTCGCTTCCACATGGAAGATTGTAAACCAGCCCCTTCTCCCTTCCAATCTGGAGTCAAACATTTTGCCACTTATACTTCCCCTTAAGTAGATGCCACCTTGTATCATCAGCTTGTTGGTAGTCTTTTATACTTGACTCATTCCTGTCCTGACCTTTCCTTTGTCATTGGTCATATTTCCCATTATATGCAAACTCCTCATGAAAGTAACTGGAAAGTATCAAAAATAATAGTTTGATATATTCGAGGTATAATTCAGTTTGGGATTCGTTACAGTATAGGGGGGAAATCTTTGTTGGTTGGTTTTAATGATTCAGATTGTGCTGATGATCCTGATGATTGAAATTCTACTGGAGGTTATGTTTTCAGTCTGGGATTTGGACCTGTCACTTGGGCTTGTAAGAAATAACAAGCTCTTGCTCTTTCTTCAGCAGAAGTAGAATATCGAGTCGTAGTTAATGCTAGTCAGGAAGCTTTATGGCTTCGACAGATCCTTTCAGAGTTTGGATTCAAGCAGCAGCAGCCTACTCCACTTTGGTGCGACAATCAAATTGCCATCAAGCTTGCCAAAGATCCAGTTCTACATCAGCGCAACAAACACGTTGAGCTACACATGCAATTCATCAGAAATCTTGTTCATTATAGTGTTATTGAAGTTCTCTATTGCCCTACAAATGATCAAGTTGCAGACATCTTTACCAAGTCTCTTACAGAAGCAAAGTTTTCTAAACTTCGGTCTATGCTAGGAGCTTAGGAATGTGTCCTTAAGGGGGGATAGGCTCTAATGTCTCCTTCCTTCTCCTAATAGTGTCACTTTTGTAAATCCTTCAATCCTATCTGAATTTGTTCTTAAGGGGGGATGTTAGGATATTTAGACACTTAGGAGTTAGTTCAGCTAAACTTGTGTAATATATCCATTAGGTAAAAGTGTGTTTCTTTAGTATGTATTTGTAAATATTCTAATACGATGGTCATGATATGTTCTAGACAGAGAGTGATCCAATGGTTCAACATATCTTAGATCATACCTACCATTGATCTATGGCTTAACACCTGATTGGTCTATGATCTCTATTTAAAGAGCATAGAGGGTCCTTATTTAGTTGATTGATTATGAGAAGCTCATGTAACTTTCTTTCTTTTGCATAATAAATTGCTCCAAGTAGCTATTTGGTTGGGGCCGTGGACTATTTCCCTCTTATGGGTTTTAACCATTTGACAAACATCGGTGTGTTCATCTGTGATCTATTTGTGTGAAGCGGTTGCTCAAGGTGTTTGGTCTTTTTGGAGTACCCTATGTACCTGACCACAATTACTACCAATGGTAGGAGGACATGGACATTCAATTGCACTCCAAAGGAATCTACAGATTCACAATGGACATATAAATAGAGACTGATGATGTTGTTGACAAAGAAAAATACTAGAATAAGCTTGATGAAGCATATGGATTTTTGTGCCTTTCAATATCTAGATATTTTCTCTTCGACATCACTGGATTGAAGAGACCTAAGGAGATTTGGGATCAAATTTCTACTCTGTTTGATAAGCAAGATGGCTTGAGGATCTATCAACTAGAGAATGAGTTGATTTCTATAAACCCAAGAAACTTTGAAACCATGAATTATTTCTTCACCAATTTCAAGCACCTGGTGCTTTAGTTGAAGCAGTGCAAAGTTGAGAAGGAAGATGATCCTAGCCATCCTCTCAAAACATGGTACGGATTATTTAGTTTTTTTTTTCCACATTCCATACTAGGAATATCACAATTCCAAATTGGAAAATGCCATCCCTCAATGCATTCATTTAGTCTCTCACAAATGAGCATGACAATCTTGTCCAAATGGGGATCATCATATCTTCCAAGAACCAAGATACATTTGTTGGAGGACCCAAGGCTACAAATGTAAAGGGAAATCAAAATAACCAAAATAGTAAGTTGGATGCTCCAAAGACAAAGGAGAAACCTCAGCATCTTGATGAACCCTCAAGCTCAATAAATAACAAGCACAAAGGAAAAGAAGGAAAAAATAAACATCAAATGTTCCTATTGCGGAAAGGGATTTCACCTTGAAAGCTCCTCCATGAAGGAACAACTTGATGCTATGACTCTTATCCTTGAGAAGAATAACATCAATCTTCCTGAAGGTACAAGGAAGAGAGAAAATCATGATTGGAACATCTATCCCTAAAGAGGACATGCCCTCATGGAAAATGTTTCAAAGCCTTGAGCTCTCCTCATAGACTCTGGTGCTTCAAAACATATGGGGGGAAGCAAAGAATACTTTTCATTCCTAGACTCCAAAAATAAAATTCGCATCCACATGGGAGATGATTCTAAAATCATTTTGAAAGGAAAAGGTACTATAAAACTTGAACATGACAACTTCTATGATGTTTGTCATGTGTTCTCCATGGATTCAAATATGTTGAGTGTATATCAAATGAAACACACAAGCTTGTACAAGAGAGTAGATTCCAGCCCGAATGATGGTGAGATATCATAAATTGCATTTGAAAAACTCATTACAATAGTTATAGAAAATCATTCACCTAAAACCTATGAGTTCTCCAAGTTTGTACATGATGCAAAGCCCATCGCCCTTTTGACTCATGGGAATGAGGTTCGTCGGCTGTGGCATGACAGGTTTGGAAATTTGAATTTAAAATACTTGCTGAAACTTTAGAATCATTCCATGGTGGAAGGCCTCCCTACCATCAAAACCTCCATTGGAATTTGGAAAGGTTGCATTGTCAAAACACACCCTGAGAAAAAAATTGATCAGGGAAAGGAAAACCAAGCTACAAGTATTTTGGGGATAACCCACTCTGATATCAGTGGTCCTAGGCATACAACCTCCATTATTGATTCAAGGTATGTGATCAACTTCATCGATAAATTCTCTATATTCACTTGGGTTTTCTTCGTAAAGAAAAAATATGAAGTTCTTGAAAGATTCATCAAGTTTAAGGCATATCTTGAGAATTCCTCTCGGAGGAAGATAAAGTATCTCAGATCTGATAATGGAGGAGAGTACATCAAGCTGAGTTTCTGTAAATTTGTGCAAATATGTAATCAATATCCATCACTCCATTCCCGACACACTCCAGTAGAATGGTGCAGCAGAAAGGAAAAACCAGGCGCTCAAAGGGATGACCACCTGCATGCTTGAAGCCAAATATTTGGGATGAAGCAATGAATTTTTCTTCCTAAATTCATAACAGGTTCCCTCACTCATCCTTTAAATGAAAAAATCATTTCAAAGAATACCTTAGTCACAAACTAGATGTGTCCAATTTTAGAGTTTTTGGGTCCACTGGTTGGGATTGAATTCCACTTGACAAGAGGAAGTCTTTGCAACCACACAGTATTGAGTGTATGTTAATTGGGTAAACATAGGAATAAAAGGAATACAAACTCTTTAATATCATAACCAAAAATATATTCATATAGATAAGTGTCCGCTTCGAAGAACCTCTCCAAGATGTGGAACTAGTCGAGGAAGAAACTGTTGAAATTTTCTCCCGTTTTGCTGATGAATCTGATGATGAAAATGGAAGTGTGCACTATGATTTTTCAGATATGATGTATGATATCAGTGAGAATAATATATCATATTCTGAATCATATCCTAATGTTCCTACTCATCTCCCAAAATGGGTGGAAAATACCCTCTCTTCCATCGTGTTAGATGTTGGAAATCCTGCTGATCCAAGGAGAACCCGATCTGATTTTCAAAGAGAATGTATTTCTCTTTCTTAAAATGATTCCTTTTTGTACAATACCTGCTATATGATTATTATATATGATAATAATTCATACTAATATGCTCAAAATGATCCAATATGTCAACATGCAACGGATGAAGAGTTCAACTCTCACCAGAAGAATGCAACATGGGAGCTAGTTTCCCTTCCACCAAGGAGGAAACTTGTTCAATGAAAGTGGGTATATCGGACAAAAATTACTGTATATGGATCAACCTGAAAATCTAAAGTATGTATCGTTTCAAAAGGATTCTCCCAAGTCCAAGGAGTGGACTACCATGATACTTTTGCACCAGTGGAAAAAATGGATTCCATAAGGCTAGTTTTGGCCATTGTCACATCGAAGCACTGGGAGGTGCACCATATGGATGTCAAAAGTTCTTTTCTCCATGGATATCTGAAACAAGAGATATAAATTAAGAATCATGAAGTCTATACATCATATCTATCACTAGTTTGTAAGTTGCAGAAATCATTATATGGCTTAAAATAGGACCCAAGATCTTGGTATGCCAAAATAGATGCCTTTCTGCTCCCACAGAACTTCAAGAGATGCAAATATGATCCAAATGTAGACTTTTAAAAGTATGAAGGTAAATTTTTGATCATATTTATTTATTTGGATGATATTTTAATCACATGAAGCACTCTTTCTTTGATTTCCTTTATAAAAAATCCTCTTCATGATGCTTTTGAAATGAGCGATCTAGGCCTGCTGAAGCAGTTTCTCAGGCTAGAAATCACTAAAGAATTTGATGGAATAATGATTAAATAGTCAAAATATGTTTCAAAAATGTTAATTAAGGTTAACATGGCTGATTTTAAGGCTGCACCATTTCCTTTCCTCTCAATAATCACTCTTGAAGAGGGAAAAGAAACTCCACAGATGGATTCCACTATTTACCGCCAGTTGATCGAAAGTTTGCTATACTTGACACATTCAAGGCCTGGCATTTGTTATTCCATGAATGTTTTATCAATGTATATGCAAAATCCTCATGAGCATCATCGAAGGGAATGGCATAGTATTCTACAGTACGTGTAGGGTACTAGATCATATGGCATTCACTATGCTGCAGATTCTGAGCTAGATTTGGTCGGTTTTACAGATTTTGATTGGGTGTGAGATAGAATAGATAGGAATTTCACTTCTATATATGTGTAAATGTTTGGAAGTGGGCCTACTTTTTGGTCCAGAAAAAAGGAGGCTTCCATTTCCCTTTCTTTAGTAGAGGCAGAGTACAGGGGAGCAGTCAATGCTTGTATCCAGGCAGTTTGGATGCAACGTATTTTTTTTTAGTTTGATATTGGTAGTACTTCATCCGCTGTAATTTTTTGTGAAAATAAAAGTGCTATAAAGATCTCAACAAATCCATTTCAGAGGTAAAGAACCAAACACATTGATATCCACATGCACTACATTAGAGAGTTGGTGCATGATAGGACAATTGTTTAGCAATACTGCCCCACAAATGAGCACATTGCAGATATTTTCACCAAGAACTTTACTGAGAAAAAATTCACTTAACTCCATTCACTGTTGGGGGTGAGTTCATCAGGGTAAAATTAATTTAATTATTTAGTGTTCAGTTTGAGTTGGGGGTTTGTTCCCACTGGGTTTTCCTCTTTTCCTTCACTTAGATATTTTGAGCATTTTAGAGATACTTTATTGTAAATGGTGACCTATGGCCTTTGTTTTTAGGGCCCTATCATTTTACTCCTCCACATGAGTATAGATTAAGGGGGGGAGTTGGAGCCATTATCCAACCCATGCATGTTTATTTGTCCTAATTGTCCTATTTTACCACTTATCCTATGTTATTGGCTCAAATATGTGACAACATCATTGACTAGATCATCCTCCTTCAATCAAGGAGAAAATATGGGTTTATCTTCATGACCTAAGTGCCCCAAAATCAGTTAACTGATGATTATTCTAGCTACTTTCAGTTAAATTGTAGCTATAAAGGTCCCTCCATCATTTTTTTTCCTATTTTTGGTAACTTCCAATTAACTGGAGTGATTTAAGGCACCTTCAACAACTTCTGGTGACTCATTTCAGTTCAGTTCACTTGATCTTAGCTAACCGAAGTCGAATATGCACCCTCACTTACTAGTTGACATGAAGTTGAGTTCTATTCAGTTAGAATCAATCATAACTACCTCTGATTCAGTTAGAGTCAATTATTGTTGTTATTAGTGGTTACCTGATGTGTTTAGTGTGGCTAACTGACAACTAATCCACTCTCATGTGTGCAATTCGAATGAAATCCTAGGAATTTGAATTGTATTGCTATTCATGGAAGTGTAGGAAATTGTATCACTACTCTTGATTGATGATTGATAATATACAGGTGCAACTTCCAGCTGTAGCACTTTCATGTCATTTTTTTTTGTAATTGATCCTTGAATATTCTATAAGTTGTGCCTTGGTCCTTAGATTACTGTGACTCAATTTTCATAAATCAAAGTAATCACACCCATGGATAAAAAGTATTCATAGTTACACATGTTATGGATGAGAAATGGATATTTATATCAATATGAACATAGATAAATATGACAAACTCTATCGAGAATTCATCAAAATTAGTAAATGTTAAGAATTCAATGGTTATAAAATATCTAAGAACATTTAACATCATAACATCATAACCATATACAAAAGGATCACTGAAATAAATACAAGCACAGCCACAAAAAAGAACACAAATATTTATCCTAGGAAACCCTCATGGGGGATAAAACCCAACAAAAAATCCTTGATATATACTTCAATGAACTACAGTGTAGGACCAAAATAATAAAACTTATAAGACCCCAATAATAATATTGGATTGCTTCCTCTCTCCTAGATGGATTGCTCCTTCTCTATTTAGCGCAACTGTTGAGTTATATTGCTTGTCCAAATGAAGGAGGCACCTCTCCTATTTATACTGATCAACTGATAGGCCTAATAACCCAACTGGGTCAAATTTTCCTTGCTTCCAAGGCCGAATTGCCTTGGAAGACCCAAAAATACATTTTAATAATACTTTTGTGGGTAGTACTGACCCGTATTATAATAGAGGTTTAACCTCATTAATTTACATGAAAAATTACATAGATGACATCCCTAATTGAAGGAACACATATCCAGAAGAGGTAATAACAATAATAATATAAAATAGAATATATTCCGCAAATATAGTTCTTTAACACTCCCTCTTAACAAGGAAGGTATTCTATAATACAACCATACATCTATACAACTGACTCGTAAGTCTATATGTTATAGGAAGTTTTCACAACTGCATCAACATTATCATCATCAATGGAATATCACCATCATAGAGGATCACATATCTATCATCGGGTCATGAACATATTCATACAAACATCATATATGGACACATCACAACAAGCAACACATCTTGCCGCATCACATCTCGTCGCATAGTCATGAACATCACATCTCATCACATCATCATGAGTATCGAGTCTCGTCACATCATCACAAGCATCACATCTCATCACACCATCATGAGCATCATACCTTGTCACATAATCACAAGCATGACATATCGTGGTATAATCTCGTTGCATCATATTTCATCATAGGTATCCTTATCTGAATATCACCTGCAATAAACACAACATCATAACTTAATGTGAAATCACCCACAACATCAAAAGATGTTGGATCATCCACAAATGAATGCAATACCACAATGACTACAAATTAATGAAGGACCACAATGTCTACAAATGAATGCATGACCACAATGTCTACAAATTAATGTTAGGACACAATGTATGCAAATGAATTTTAGACCGCAACGTCCACAAGTGAGTTCCATACCACAAAGTCCACAAACAAATGTCATACCACGTCAAAAAATTAATGTCATACCACAATGTCCACAAATGAATACCAAACCACAATGTCTAAAAATGAATTCCATACCACAACTTCTGCAAAATAATTCCATACCATAATGTCTGCAAACAGATGTGAGACCACAACGTCCGCAAAATAATTCCATACCATAATGTCTGCAAACGGATGTGATACCATAACGTCCGCAAAATGAATGTCAGACCACAACATCTGTAAATGAATTCCAGAACACAACATCCACAAATTAATTATGGACCACAGATTCTACAAATGAATGCCAGACCATAGCGTCTGCAAATGTATGCCATAACACAACGTCTACGAATGAATTCCTGACCAAAAAGTCTGGAAATGAATCTAGGAACACATATCATTTAGATATTCCTATTTGAATATACCACCAACCTTCCTAGCATATTCTTTGTGAGGATTTAACCAACCATGTTGGGATCTACCCTTAGTGATACGACCAGTCATACTAGGATCCACCCTCGGTAATGTCACCAACCATATTGGGATCTACCCATGAAGATATGACCATGCTCTCTATATAGTGACCAAATCAGTGGAGCTCATTATTATTTTCATGTACATCCACAACTTGTTCCTCTGTATGAAGATACTAGAGATCCATGGCTCCTCTTTGCACCATATCCCAGACTTTATCAAACAATGGGTTCTATGCAACTCTAGTTGTCCCAATAAATATCATTTTCATGTATGTCGGCAAACAAACATGCCATATTTATTCGTTACAGGATGAATCATGATGCAATGTACTCATCCTTGGTTGTACTGAGTGTAACACTGGTTTTATTTCTTCTAATCCATGAGATCACACCGTATCCCAATCAGAAACATCTGTCTAAGGTGCTTTTTCTAGTACTTACTCTTTGCATCTACAATGAGTTCATCCTCTCCTGTTAGGTCATCCACATATACCAATATTCCACATTCAACTTTAAGGTAAAGGTTGGGACCCACTTTACTCTTTGGTAAAGCCTAAGTATATCAAGAAGTTGTCCATCTTGTCATACCACGTCGAACTGAGAGATCTTCTGCATTCACTCCCTCTGAGGTGAAGCACCATCCTCCCTTTTCACTTTGTACTCTATGTATCGAATCATATTGTTTTGGAATGACAGGTAGCATCTTTCTCTAATGATATTCTATGTATCTATCTCAGGTCACTAGATACAAGGATCCTCTATCTTGAACTTTGCTGAAAATTTCCTCTTGCACCCATATGTGATCTTTTTTTCTTCTATAGCATTCCATCTTCAACCTTGTAGAAAAGGTTAATATCTTTATCACTCTAGGTGATCTTCAAGCTCCTCATGTAACTGGTGCACATGTGGTTCTCTTCTCGATATAAAATTCTACTTTACATGATAACTATGTATGGTCAATGGATTAGGTCATGTCATAGTATACTCCCTCTTTTTGAGAGAAACCACAAAAATTTATTTGTATCCCTCAATGTTCTCATATATTGCATACTTGATCTTGTAGATCCACATGGAAGACACTATGGGAATCCCTTCAGGACTCAGAACCACATTCTATACATCATTCCTCATGATGAACTGGTACCATTTATCCTTAGATACTTCTTTATAGCTGGAAGGATCTGCATCAATGATGTCACTCAATAATTCCACATAACTAGAGTGTATCTGAGGCCTCTTAATTTCATTTGAAGTCTTGGCATACTCTTATTCATCTTGAATCATCTCTCGTGCCCAAGATGGTATATATTTCTCAAGGTGGATCTAGTGTTCTCTTTAGGTCATATCATTATTCTTATATTATTATGAAGCTCTTTATTTCATTGTAGTGGATCTGAACCTTGGAGCTTTGGGATCATATTCATGTATTGGAGTGAATATTCTAACTAAACTATCGTCACTTGTTCTTCAGAACAAGTCTCATCCTTATTTTACTGTAGGTGATTGTATAAGATCTTTCCTAGAAGTAAAATACACCAATTTCATGGTTGGAAATGTTACATAATATTCAATACATATTCATAATGAATTTTTTTATGCATAAAGATATAATCATGCAATTGTTTTAGCCAATACAACATTCATCCATATCTTGTATACACAAAAAAAAATTCTAGATTCCTTTCATCTCTACCACAACATTATTAAGATTGTGCACTAATCCCAATATGTCATCAAAGAGGCTTCACTCTAGATAAGTAGAAATGGAATGTTGTATGGAACCATAGGCCACTTACCCATAACATGCATATTAGTAGTATACTGCCCATTAATGCAAACATTCTATCATGCATAATATATTTCCTTGAACATAGATGGGTACAACACTAAATAATGTTATTTAAGAAACTAGCTATATAGTAAATGTCAACTAAAATACTTATATTTTTTTATTTGATAGACTCCTTCTTTATCGTTATGTCCTTGAAAGAATAATTGGAGCCTTCTACTTCATCATCTGATTCTCAGAACTTTTCTTTGTCTGTTTGGTGGGTGAAATCCTTCTTGATCCTTATGTCATTACAATAAAAACTAGAGCACTCTACTTCATCATCTGATTCTAGAAACATGTCTTTGTTTCTTTGGTGAGTGGATTGCTTCTTGATCCTTATGTCCTTGCATGAATAACTACATCCTTCTACTTCATCATCTAATTCCGGGAACCCATGTATTGGTTTTGAGTGTCACTAACTACATTCCTTCTTATCTAATGCTGAAATGGATAAGAGTATGATTTGTGTCCTCACTAGTACAATCCATATTCCCAATTACTTGAGGAATATTCCTTTTCTTCTCTGAATATTTTATTACTTGGTTCATCATCTTCAGTGGTGTAAGCATGATTTGTTTTCTTGTTTGATTTATTGTTGAAGGAGTCATTATTTCTGGGACAATATCTTGAGTGGTGTCCCTTCTCATCACAAGTGTAGCATCCAATGTTTGGATGGATATATTCTAAATTCCTTTTGTATTCTACTGTGATGATGGTCCTCCTTCTTTTTATGATTTCTTCTAGAGTAAATTGTGAGGGCTTGATCTTCAGCTGCTCCCATTTTCTCTTGTCTTGTTATGAGAAAATTTTCTTCTTGTGTGTATTATTAGCATAGTATGTTGAAAGAGGTCAAATTCATTCTTGCACATATTCCTTCAATGAATGAATCCCATGATCTTGGGAGGTCATTCAAGCTGGCCATAACAATATCTCCTTCTTTCACATTTTCTTTGACTTCTTCAAGTTCTTCCTTGATTTGAGCATCCTTTGTGAAGTGAGACTGCATGGTCTCTAAGATTGGTATCTTCACATTGTGTAGTTAGTTCCTCAATGTCATCTACATGTTGATATTTTGTCCTTTGTACAGGCTGGTCATTGTATCTAACATATCATTGGGATTCTACAAGGAGGATACATGTGAGATCCAATGGATATGGAAATACTCCTCTTGGCTTTGACTAAGTCCTTGTTTTGATTTCTCTCGATCTCTGTCTATATCTACAGCTTCTTATTTTCCATAGCTCACTAAGTCATGCTTGTTTAGGTATAAGAAGCACTCTATACTTCCATGCTCAGAGTTTCTTAGTTCCTTCAATCTTGTTCTCAAGCTTGGTGTTGTTTCTCATCATGATAAAAATGAGAACCTCAAATGGAAATAGGGAGGATAGAAATTACCAATGAGATTGTTCAACTTAATGCTTGCTTGAAATATTTTCTGGAAGACTCATTCTGGTGGACCTAGGGTTTGACAAAGAAACACTAATTTTTCAACTAATTTATCTTTCATATCTAACTGGAGAGAAAGATGTGCATCCTCAAGGTGAGTTGATCAATAATACTCATTTTCCCAAAATTGTGGACATAACTCTAATATATCTTATGCCTTAGTTTTCCACTACAACAATGTTAGGTGAAAAATTGAAGATCCCCATAGTGATAAAATTATTCCATAGACATATTTTCCTTCCTAAGGCGAGTTTTACAGTCCTCCCTTTTCAACTCATTGGTGGAGGAAAGTGCTAGAAATGGGAAGTCCTAGTTTTCTTTAATTTGTTCTACATAATTTCCTGATATTGATTCTACAGTATCTATGAAATTCCTATTCCTCTAGGTATAAAAATTTGTCTGAAGATATACTGATATCTTTTATTTCCAACCCATGAGTTTATATCATAATTAGATTCTCGAAGTGTTACTTATGCTAATTTTTCTAAGGTGACGTATTTAAGGACCGTTCCAAATAGAGAACTTGTATGGACTATCACATGTCACTATTTAACCTTCGGGGTTTGAAAATATGACAAAATAAAATAGAGTTCGTCCCTTATCTGAAACATCTTGAAAAATGTTATTTGGACCTTCCTATCCCGAGATATACAAATTCTCTCTACGTCACTTGTTTATGACTATATTTTGGAGGAGGATGGAACACTAATTTGGAGGAATCATATCTCCTGAAGTATAGAGAATCAAAGGCAAAACATTGCACACATGGTACAGTAGGATTTCACCTTTGGTATTTCAAATTTTCTTCTCTCGACCCTTCTCCAATTACGATTTATAGAAAAATTCCCTATATGACTATTTTTTGTATTCTAGGGTTTTCAAGCATGAAACCGTAATCTCCAGTAGTTGTAGTTGTATCAGTGTTTCTTTTTCACAAATACTTATTTAATAGTGGATCTGATACCATGTTAATATTTCAATGTGTATACAATATCTAATAACCTTTAGCATCATAACATCCCTATAATGCATTTTTTCTCAAAGTTATCCTCCTCTAATGCTTCATAGTAGCTCAATATATATCACTTCCATAGGAAGTGGAGGGTCTAAGTGGGGCATTTCCCACCATATGGAAGGTCAAGGGATAGTCCTTCATTACAGTTTTGGGGAAAACTCCATTTTGTTTTCGTTTTTTAGCAGATTTCCCAATGTACGTGAGTGACAGTGGTGCAAGATGTACATACGTGGGTTATAGACTTGTGAACTGCGTATATTTATATAATCATCTTTTAAGCGGTTCCACTCGAGCATCAGGTTCATAATGAGGAAAAAGGGGTAAAAGGAGTCTACACATGGACAAGGATAGGCCATCCAAGAATGATGTATCAGGTGTGGGAAATCACACTATAACAACAAGGAAATGAGTTTTCCCTCAATATCAAAGAAGGGGAAACACCTATGGTCTAAAATGTTATACAAAATTTGTAAGTGTGATTTCTATAAAGACATTGTTGACTATAATAATAATATATCATGTCCTCCAATCCTTCTAGAACATAACAAAATGGAATTTAAGCTAAAGGTATCGAAGTATTTTTTCATTAATGAAGGCCTATAATGGAAAAAAACCCTAATAAAAGGGATATGGCGTGGAAATCAATCATCTAATATGAAAACAAATAAAATTATATGTGCCAATTATTATTGGTTTCCCATTTTCTAGGATGTCCATAGATTTGTGATAAGATGTCAACCTTGTTAATTATTTATAGGTAAAAATAATTTGGTCACTTCTCCTTTGTGAAAAGTGGTAGTGTAAGCACCCTTACAAAAACAGGGCCTTGAATTCCTTGGTGAGTTCAAAGATAATTCAACAAATGGACAAAATCAGATCATGACAAAATACTTCACAACATAGTTTCAAGCTATTCCAATGAATAAATGTACAACAAAGGTTTTCATCAAATTTCTTAAATATAAAATTATCGCTTGACTTCGAGTTCTAACAAAGAATACTGCAAAAAAATTCCCAAGCTTCCAATTTATGTGGCTTGTCTACTTTTTATTTTGATAGGAATTGTTTTATCTCATCCCTTTAACTATTATCGGTAACGAAATAAACTCACCAAGTCAAGCAATAAGAGATTGATGACTATCATAACAAACAATGTGGGAGAAAACAAAATATGTTGGGATAACAAATTAAAAAATCCCCTATGGGACAATAAAATAAAATAAAGAAAGATACTTGAAATATCTCATTTGAATTAGTATATGGAATGGAAGTAAACTTGCATGCATATTCAAATGAATATTCCAGTGTACAAGGTTTTGTAGCAACATGCCTCAAATCCATATGTAGTCCAAAACTTGAGATAATTGATAGAGATAGATGAGAAAAAAAAAGATCATGTGATCACCTATTACAACATCAAGAAAAGATGAAAGTTCGACTCGACATAAAGGCTCATCATTGAAATTTTGAAAAGGGTGATCTCTTCCTCATGTGGAACAAAAGAAATGAAAATCTAGTAAACATGTTATGTTTGAAGATATTTGCTTATGTCCATACCAAATTGAATATTCTTTAGGAACTAACACTTTCATCCTAATCCATCTAAATGGAGAAAAATTATCTTTCCTATTAGTGGGAAACCTCTGAATAAATTTTACTTAGGTTATTCTAATGTCTTCATGACATCCTTGTACTAAAGTAGATTTATACTTCTTGTATGTTTTGACTTTCTTTACCCATGCATTGTATTTTTTCTTTTTATGCATTTCATTTTGATTTGGGAAAGGTAGGATAAATGTGTTTACCTCCGATGCATTTTACATCTTTATTGTTTGAAGTGTGTGTAGGTCTATATGTCCTGGAATATTCAAACCTTCTCACAAACTCTTGAGAGAAGCATGTGTCCAGCAGCTGGAGTTAGTTGTTACTCCCCATATTATTTGCAGTGAACCCTACTTGAAGTACCAAATAGGGGAGGTCATTTTTCCATTGTAAAAGGACAATTTGGGGCATATTTATTTAAACATGTGGGTCTAGTAAGAGTCAAGACCCTTCTTCTAGTGATGGAAGGTTCTCTTTTTCCTTTTTATAAAGAGTGATAGCCTTGTGGATCTATTGACTACCCCTTTATGGGTGGTAACCCATCATCATTTCGATAATTTATGCCTTGGGTGGTTTTCTGGAGCACCTTGGAATGAATCCACTAGGACACATGGCTTATGGGATTCTAACCACACTTATGAATTTATGATTTATAGAGATTATTGTGCATGTAAGGGCTGTCACACCCACCTTAACACACCTCATTGATCCCCCTTATACCTTATCTTGTTATATCATCCCTTACTCTTCTTAATCTTGGTCTTCAAAAGAAAATCATACACCTTGAAAGCAAGCTTCTAGAGGCCATACCAAACTAAGAACAAGATATTTTAGGGAAAAATACACATGTTGGAGTTACATGGGCCATAACATACTCCTTTGAATCTCAACCTTTCATCATGTTGAAGAATTTCATCAATTTTTATCATCATTTTATCATTATTTAGGTTTATTTCCTATAGTGTTGGTTAGAAACCCTCATAGATCATTAAAAGTAATTTTAAAGATAAATTAGATAGGCTGGCCTCGAGGAGGGATTAAGTGAGCCCATTTTCTTGTAAATAAGGAACACACCCCTAAAAGTTTAATAAATATCATTGGATATATGATGACTAGAATTTTATTTGTTCTTGCTTACATGAGAAATTGAGTGGTACCCACACCCTTTTTGGAAAATTCTACGGTCTTCAAATAACAATATGGATGCGTTAGGTTTATTTACTATATTTCAAGTATATTCTAAGGTAGAACGACTCTTGAGGCATTTTTCTCTTCTCCTATTATTCTCAATTTTGGCAAGATCTCTATAACTCTTGTCTTGCATTATCAGAGGAATCCAAGGTAGGGGTAAGTTAAAGTTTTATGCATAATAGAATAGTCTTGATAGTGAGACATCCCTCCTAAAGGATCTCTCTTGTTTGGGAATTTTTATCTTTCTTTTCCCTAACTAGGTCAAAGGCTAATACAACCTAGTTTTCTTAGATTTTCCCTAGTTCTTTCAAATATTGAATTGCCAATTCTTGAGAGAATTAATTACCTTGATTTCTCGGCTCCCAAAGTAATAATACCTAGGTCTAATTCCCTAGTATTCAAAATATCATTTTTTATGAAATTCCTTATACTATATTGGAAAAATACAAAACTAAAGAATAGAAAAAACCCTAAAAAGTTAAATATTTTTTGAAAAGTCGAAAATTATTTTTTTGTAACTGTACTTGTTGAGTATTGAATTTACTTGAAAAATTCTGAAGTATCTATTGTTGTTATAATTTTTTGAGTTGTTTATATTATGAAAAAATACATAGAAAGTCAAGAATCTCCATAAAATGTTGTTTTTGCAGCTGAAAAAGGCCCTAAAATAGAGCGATGTCATCCCTAAGAAAGGTGGCATAACATCCTCGTGCATAGTTCATCCTAGTTGTAGGTTTGTTTCATGTTTTTTGAAAGTCCATTCTTGGAAAAATATCAAACCATGGTGGTTAAGAAGAGTTCCAACATCATCTCCAATCATTGATGGTTGACTTAGGTAGCTTTGAAGTTGTGAAGAAGGTTATCCATTCATTATTACATGTTATAGTTATGAAGTTATTGAAAACCCTAAATAGAGAGAGAGAGAGAGAGAGAGAGAGAGAGAGAGAGAGAGAGAGAGAGAGAGAGAGAGAGAGAGAGAGAGAGAGAGAGAGAGAGAGAGAGAGAGAGAG
>LPNX010851898.1:331427-413155 GCA_001517045.1 Pseudotsuga menziesii
AAAAGGTTATATTATATTAAGGTGGCATAACCACAGAAACGGGATCAGTGTACAAAAATGCCCTTGTGGAAGCGGAAAAGCAAGTCATCATCCCAAGTTGTTTTTAATAGCTCCCTTATGAAAGCAGCAAAGTAGGTCCAAACCACCCAATAGTGGGTTGCAAAGACATTGGTAGATACATAAAGTAACAGAAAAATAAACTACCAGATGCATACAAAGTCCACAACTTTTAACAAAGTAACAGACAAGAAACAACATATAAGCTTCATACGAGACCCAAACGATTCAGACGTCTGCAGAAGAGAAAACTAAAACCACAAGCTATGCGGATTTCCCACATGAGATGGAAGAGGAACTTGAATTACTCGGATTTTCTATTTTGACCACCTTGAGCTCAAGTTTGTCAAACTTCACCTCCAAGCTTGCTAAAATCCTAAGAATTGAATTTTTGGATTTCTGATTTTGCGCTTGAATTCTTTTCTTAAGAAGGCCAAATCTCCTTCCACATTGTCCAATATTGTCCCTCCTTCAGAATCAATGATGTCCATTGTTTATTTGATCTTCACCACCTCCTCCTAGACATCAAAATCACTAAGATCCAGCAAGGAAGAACCCATCGACTCAGATTTAGCCATAGAAGAAATCTCTCACAGCTTTGTTCTGGAATGAATGCGATATATAGAATCAAATTGCATGTAGACCAGCTAGATAACGATGCCTCTTCCTTTCAATTTTCCATAGATTATAACCCTGCATCCCACGCTTGAAATCTCCATAGCACCTAGAATAATCATAGTCTCCATTATTACTCACATAACAATCCAACCTCCCAGTAGATAGACGAGACCTCATCCCTCCATTGCGCCTGCATGGAGTGCCCCTTTGTACATGAGATTTTAACTCTCCTTTTCATTGCCCAATGCTCCCATGAGACAACACGTGACCCCCACACATCATATCCTTTTCCAAATGGTGAAATAATGACACCTTTCCTTCTCATGATTTCCCCTCATGCAACAAGCTTTCCCCCGTCACCCTGATCCAACCCTAGTCCTATGGAAGAGGGAAAAATTGAGATTCTTGTTGATTTGGAGGGAGCCAGGACTTAGCATGGACCCAATATTTGCTTCTAGGTCTGCCTCCTTATTATGAACTCTTAAAACATGAAAAAAATCGGTTTTATGGAAATATTGAATTAGGCTTCGAATCTTAGATAAAACTTGCCTGAGCTGTAAGTTATTAGGGATATATCCTTCTACCATTGCTTGGATCACAACCCTTGAATCTCCTAGCACAATGAGCTTTGTAATTCCCTTGTTCTTGGTGATCACCAATCCTTTCCAAAGGGCTATGGCTTCGGAAATGTTGTTTCTCTCAGAACCAACACCCCAAGAGAAGGTAGTTTCCTGAATGTCATCCGGGGTGAAGAAAACCCTACCCCGCCTACCGCACCAATATTTCCTTTAGAGGCGCCATCCATAAACAGAGTTTGAAAATTCAGAATTCTTAGCCAAACTTCCAGCTCCTTGTGATTCAATCTTATTTCCCATGGTTTCCTCTTCTTACTCTACGGATTGGCCAAAGGAATATTTGGATAGAGACTAACCATCTAGTATTATTTGAAATTTTGTATGGGATGATCACCACCCCATAGATGGGCAAGACAGTTGCCCAACAAAGCTTTTATTTTGCTCACCACCTTGGTCGTTGTCATTGCAGTTCCTACGAATATTCGAGAATTTATTTCTAGCCATATTTTCCAAAGGGTGACCTTAGGGAGAGTCATCCAACAACTTTTGGTTCTTTCACATTTTAGGTTGATGAATGGGGAAATCGAGGGCCAATTAATAAATAACCAATGGATATCCTCAGGGGGGAGCATGGAGTTGGCCGGTAAGATGAGCTTCCATATTTCTTTAGCGAAATGATAGGAGATAAGTAAGTGATCAGTGGTTTCTTCACTGTTAAGACAGAAGGGGCATCTTGTGGGGCCTTTCTATCCATTATTGTTAAGATTCTCCCTAGTCAAAATTATTACATGTGATGAAGTCTAGACAAAGAAATCGATTTTATGGAGAATTTTCACCCTCCAGATGCTTTTCCAAATGGGAGCATCCTGAGTCTACCCATGATTTGAAAGAGCCATGTAGACGACAGAGGAAAAATATCTACCTGATTTGCCCCCCCAACCTATGGAGTCTTTCAAAAAAAATTTAATCGGGGATTTTCCCTAAATCTTGATGATGAGAGAGTTTGCAGCGAATTCTAAATGGACAAGTGTGGGGATGTTCCAGTTCTTCCAGGAGCCATCTTGATTCCATTTTGAGATGTCCCACAGAGTTACTAGGCTTCGACTTTGTAGATAATCTTTAATTTGGGCCAGGCCATTCGTTTGAGTCAAAGCTTTCTCACCGATAATGGAATCTTCCCAAATCTTAATTTTCTTCCCATTTCCCGGTATCCATGTGAGTCTGTTAGAGAAGAAAGGGAAAGCTTTGGCTAAAATGGAGTAAATAACCGAGACTTTCCTCACTCTTGGAGGGGAGTCTAGACTTATTAAGCGGCTTCTAGAGAGATACTTTTCCCAGAGGGCATTTTTACACTAAGACGGATTGCTAGTTATAATTTTCCAAAGGATCTTGGATCCAAGTGCTAAGTTTTGCATCTCCAGATTTCTGATTTGCAGCCCTCCATGCATCCAAGTTTCGGTGATATTTTCCCAACTTGCAAGTGGGAGCTTATTCTCATTTTGTTTCCCTCCTTTCTAGAGAAAATTTTTGATCAGAGAATTAATATTGACCAGGATTCTCTTGGGCACAAGAAGATTAGAACATTGGTAGATAGGGATGTTGGTGAGCACATCTTTAATAAGGAATACCTTCCCCACAAGATTTAACGAGATTTATCCCCAAGTGTTGATTCTAGTTTTAATTTTATCAATGATCTAGTTCCAAGGAGAGGACTTGGGAGAGGCTTTGAATATAGGGAATCTAAGATACTTGAAGGACTCTAATTAGTTTTACCTTCTCTTCCCATTATTCTACTTATGTCAGCCATTTCTCTAGGATTACAGTTCCAGCTAAGATTTTGGCTTTTCCTAAAGTTAATAAAGCTTCCATACGCCTCTTGATAGATATTTAATTCTTTTTGAAAAGCCTAGCTTAATTCACACTCGCCCCTCCCAGCAGAATTGTGTCATCGCCGAATTGAGCATGATTTATGTCTTTAACTCCTCTGGCTATTCGAATTCCAATGAGATTTGACTTTAGTTGGATTTGATTCAGCTGGAAGCAGAGGACTGAGGCCTGAAGGGCATAGAGAAGAGGGGAGAGAGGGAAACCTTGATGGAGCAGTCTGTAGGCTTGAAAGAAACTGGCAGCTCTCCCATTAACCAGTGGGGCGATCCAAGCATTTTTAATACATGCTTGGAGCCAACTGATGAAGCTGGCGTCAAACCCGAATCTATACATGACCTGACAAAGAAAATCATACTGAACTTGATCAAAGGCATTAGCTAAATCATTTTTGATGATCATACCTTTTTCCCAACCCTGGGTGCTGGAGTGGATAGCTTCTTGAACTAGGATGATGTTGTCGTCAATGTGTATACCCTTTACAAAGCTGCCTTGATTTTTCGGAAAGATACAAGGAAGGATATCTTTAAGGCGGTTTGCTATGATTTTAGTGATGATTTTGTATCCTATATTGCATAAAGAGATCAGTCTAAATATTTCAAAGGGGATGGCCCCTTTTTCTTTGGGGATAAGGGAAAGGAAGGCCGAATTGGTGTTCCCCTCGAGCTTGGAATAGGATTGGGATTTGGAAACCATTCTGCAGAGGTCATGTTTTATAGTATTCCAATAATATTTGAGGAATCTAGCAGAAAACCCATCTGGCCGAGACAGATTTTTGAATTCCATACTTGCTAGAGCCATTTTGATTTCCTTCTTCGAGACTTGGGCAAGAAATTTCCTATTAGTTGTCTGACTAATCAACTTGGGGATTGATTCTAGGATGGGGGAGGGAGGATTGGCAGGGTTTTCTTCCATGTAGACCTTTTGAAAGTGGTCATGAGATGCCTTTTTAATCTCTTTGAACTCCTGGATAATATTTCCTTGAGTATAGATTTCTTTAATAGCTTTAAAAATTTTCCTACCTTCTTCCTATTTGTGAAAGAAGGTCGTGTCTTTGTCACCAGCTTTGATCCAAACGAATCTCGATTTTTTCCTCAAATTTTCTTCTTCTATCCTGCAGGATTTATGGAGGCTCTTATGAAGAATTGTCTCTTTTTTGATGGAGGAAAGGAGTACCTCCTGAGATTCTTTCTCCTTTTGGTGGATTTCCAGAGATTTCTACGCTTCCATCCTTTGATCTGTAGGCGATTTCTGATATTTGGCCCAGTTTTTTAGAGATTTTTTGAGATTCCTTAGCTTCTCTTCCCAAACAAAGAATGGCAAGCTAGAAACAAGAGAGTTCCAAATAGAGTTAACAAGATCATGGAACCCATCCTATTTAATCCAAATAGGACTAAATCGAAAGGGAATCAGAGGCCCTGAAAACCATAATTTTGGAGTTAGATCTAAACCCAAGCATAGAAAAGGACTGTTGGAATAGGAACCTATCCAGCCTAGCTGCAATGTGACCCGACCCTACTCTTTTAGTGGACCAAGTGAATTGGCCACATACTAGTTCAATGTCTTCCATCTCCTAGTCCCTGATAATATCCTCCATGTTTTCCCTTAGCGGGTCTCTAACTATAGAGCCTCCTCTTTTTTCTTTGGCATTGATCGTGATATTGAGATCCCCAGCTAGAATAAGATTAACAGGGCATTGATTAACCAAGGAATCCTAGATACTAATCCAATAATCCTTTTTTTCAGAGAGCAGAGTAGGGACATAGATTTTTAGAATACTTACTTGAACTCCTGACTCCTTGTGATGAAGAATTGAAACAATCCAATGCATGTGGGAGATGTATTGAACTAAATCAAAAGCTTTTTTTTTCCATAGGGTTCCTATCCCCGCTAAGGCACCCCAGGCACTACTAGAAACCCCTTTAGTTGTTTTCCAAAACTTTTGGCTTTCAAGGAGGAAAATCTCTTCCTCCATTTTTGTCTCCTGGATCAGAAGGACACCAGGATTGGAAGTTTGGATTAGATCTCTCATAGCTTCCAACTTTTTCTTGCTACCTAACCCTCTATAGTTCCAAGATATAATCTTCATTATTTACCTTTGGTGTATTTGGAAGTTCCTTTGGGCTGCCCTTTCTATTTTTTATTTTTGGGATTCATCATTGATTCAATAGTGGCTTGAGTTCCTATGATCTTATCCTTTTCAGAGGATTCCTCCCTTTTCTCTTTGTCCGTTTTCCTTCCCACTTTGGATTTTTTTGGTATCAAGGGTGATCACTCAACTTCACCTTCTTCCTCATTCGAAGCCTCCTCCTCGGACAAGAGAGTAGGAGAATTGGGGACCGGGGACTCAGGTTGGATGTTCTCCTGAGTGAACCCTTTGGGGGAAGGGCCAACTACTTTAGGACTTGGAGACTCCCCATATTCACAAGTTATAACTTCTTCCTTTTTTGTTTCCGTATTTTCAATTGTATTATCTAGATTTTTAGATGCATGTTCCTCCGAGGCATTTCCTTCCTCAAATTGTATTTGGATCCTGACTTCTACTTTCCTTGCATGGCCCGTATTTCTTTCATCATTCTTCTAGATCTACCTTGGGTTGATTCTATATATTTTTCTGATATATTTATAGGCCTCTTAGGGCATATTTTTTGGAAATTCCCATATTCGTGACAATGTCGACATTTAAAGGGGAGCTGCTCATAGTCAAGCTTTTGAAAATGCTTCCAATCCCTCACCGTGAGCTTGACTGCTTCAGGAAGGCCTACTTCAAGATCTACTTCAATGTAGATTCTGGCACAAGAGTAGTTTTCCTTGGGGAAGGCTTTGTCAATAAAATTTCTCATCTTGTTCCCGATAGCTTCTAAGGAAGAGGGAGTCCAACAATGAATCCAGAGATTTGGCAACCAAACCCAAAATGGGAACGCCTTAGGAAGGTCCAAGGCTGGATCGAAATCAAGGGTCCATGTATTGAGGTAGAGACCTTGGGGACCCATAAAATATGGGCCGTTTCGGAAGATCATATCCCGGTCTTCTTTGGCAATGAATTCGAAGAGAAAATACCCCTTGCCAATAGCGTAACAGGTCACGCTATTGGAGATTAGAGGCCTCCATTTCTTTTGGATCCTGTTATCAGTGGTCTTCAGAGAAGTCCATAAACTAATTAATTGACCAACCAAATCCCAATCCACCAGAGAAACTACAATATGCATAGGATGCTAAGGACGCAAGTCAATGATAGGAATCTCGTACAAATTTGGGGAGAGGAGAAGGTCCGGGGATGTCAGATTTTCCAAAGATCAGAATTCTAAACGCCCTCTCATAATCTCCAGGACCTGGAGGAGGGTTAGTCTCGATGTTAGGCATGCTAGTCTATCAGAGATGTCGCGGCTCAAAGCGAAAGTTGTGCACTAGCACGAGATCCAAGACAAGAACCATAGTAGAGCGATCAGTAAAATGATATATATTACTAGTCAAACAATACTGAGTTATAATGCTCCTAAACCTTCCTAGTCATTGAGAATTTATTGAATATCTTTTTTATTCCAATAAGGAATTGGTATACTAACCTACTGAGGAAGGTATTTTTAGAGATAACCTTATTTTTTTTCATACCTTATAGGTCTATTTCTCTCTATATATTTTGAAATCCTCCCATGGACAAAGGGGTAGTAATAAAAAGTGAGGATAGTGCATTATGGTGACATTGGGTGCATCTACTAAAAAACAGTCCTAATTTGTGTGGTAACAATTCCCAAACTCTCTCTTAAAAAAAAAACATGTATTTATTGTGATTTTGGATCAATTGAATGGGGGAAAGTGTTTACATCAAATGTGGGGATAGTAATTTTGGAACTTTAGATTCCTCATTCCATATTGTTCCAACTTCATCAATTTTTCCCTCATCATATGCATGGTTTTCAATTGATCATCTAATTGAGTTTACACTACCTTTTCTTTTGCATTTTTATAATTATATGTTGAGTTCTACAAGACACATATTTAGGAAGAGTAGAGGGAGAATAAGGATAGGGTATCTTTCTCCCTCTGATTTTAATCTATCATTTTTACTTCCTATTTATATTAATGATCTCTTGTTTGATGAAACATGTTGAAATTTTAGACTTTTGAGAACATTTGTTTTTGCGTTTTTGGTTTCACTGGTACGAACATAATATCTTTTTTTTTATGTAATATTTACCTCTATTCAAAGCTAATATATGATATGTAGTTGAAAATGTTAGAAGAATATTGATAGGGATTTTTTTAAAGACTTCATATCAAAACTCTTATTATTATTATTATTAATTAATGCACCAACTAAACACATTTTTTCAATCTTGAGTATAAAGTTGTGATTTTTTCCCTTCGAAAGAAAAAATGTATTTGATAATCCAACACATGACTTTGAATAATCATAAGTAATTAATGCAATTACTAACTTAATTAAAATTCAAATAATTGTTCATTTAAATATTAACTACTATCATAAAAATACAAAATTAGTAAATGTTTATATAAACATTCCTAAGTAATATTTCAAATGCCTACCCAAGGAGATTTATGATGAAAATTAGTATTATTGATGGTTTTGGAATAAAAATAATAATGCTTTTCACTATCAAATATTGCTAGCTATTTATTAGTGGTATAAATGGAATCATTTCAAACAACCTATGAATTGATCATATTATGCAATCATTAAAAGAATTCATTATATTCACATCAAATCATAATTGGAACAATTAAAATGATTTATGGAACAAATATATTACTTGATAAGGAACTCGCCCATTATGATAAATGTTTACGGATGTATTTTTATGAATAGGATTTAGTCGTTCAAATTTGTCTTTAAGATGAAAATTTGGTTTTCATTAAAGTTCACTTTGTTTGAAATTATACTTTTTTTTGTACATGTAATTAAATGATTGATATATATATTTCAACTCAAATTCATTGTGTGTTGAAATTATTTTTCCATGTTGGCATTGAATTATATAATAATGTAACATTTTATATAAGAAACTATAAGTATCTCCTTTGCAAAGCATACACAACAATTAAATGTATGAGAGCTCAAGTGTTTGTATTCTAGAACCTATGGGTTACAGGACATGCATGCTTATTTTTCACCACTCTAAGGTTTTGATGGAATATTGAATTTCAATGATTTTACAAATGTTGAGATGACACATTAATCTACATAAAGTGACCCAAAAATCAAGAAAACATTTCGTTATTCTTTCAATCGATTTGTGTTTTTACTATGGATAGCATAAGTTGCACTATAAACTCAGCTAGAAACTCACCTTTACATAGTTGTTCAAATTTAAATCACATATGTATTGAAAAACATAATATAAGGACTTCATATATCATTCAACCTAGGAAACAACCTAGATAATAACATGATTGAAAACATAAAACATGAAACAAATATTAGATAACAACTAACATAATCCAAGCATAGTTCCATTTAAAATAATAACATAATCTAATAATATTATATTGATATCCAACTATAATTATTGATATCATCCGACCTAGAAAGCAAGCTAGAAAATAGCATGATTGAAAACATCAAACGTGAAAGAAATGTTAGATAACAACTACCAGAATCCAAACATAGTTCCATTCCAAATAGTAACACAATCCAATAATTTTATATTTATATCCAACTATAATTGATAGATGGTTTCGTTAATGTAAAATTCATTTCCTTATTACATTAAATAAAACCATTCCATTACTATCTTGTATTTTTATTATAATCCATCATATTTATGTTTGTAAAATATTTTGAGGATGGAAAATCAATAAAGCCTTATATCAAAATAAAATTGTTTCTATAAACTAAAAGCTTCATTCCATCTTGTAAACACTTTTGTATATCAAAACATATCATCACTTTTTTTTTCAGAGGAAAAAATACCAGTCTTTGTTATTCATATGAATCAAAAGACATCTTTTACAATATCAGTATGAGGATTTCCTGTTCCCATGTCCATACATCTACCAAAGTAGATATCAATACAGAGCAGCAAAATATATCATATACAAATCTGCGATATAATTGCTACATCACAGAACCAACAGCAACAAATATAAATGACAAAAACCACTGCAAATGCAAAAGAAAAAGTCTGATCATTGCAGACTTTTCTCATCATCCCTGATATACAGGTCATAAATACTGATAAATATCGAAGATGAACTTCAGACATACAAAATCAGAGCAATGCATATTGGCAGGATGGAATCTACATGGAACAGCAAGAAGTAATCAATCAATAGCAGTAACCAAGATGAAATAAAAGAGATATTCAGCTACTCTTAAAAGAGATTTAAAATTCCTTGATTTATAATCAATCCATCCAAATATTCTAAGAAAGATGCAAGGCCCATATCCAACTCCATGCCTTGTTTGGAGAGTGCATCTGCCTGCAAGTTATGCTCACGATATGTATGTCTAAAGGTCACCGACGGGACCTTTTGAAGCATAAGTCTAATGTCGCAACACCAGTGCATCAGAGAAGGCACATCAAGTGCAGAATTTCTGTTTAGCCATGAGATAATAACCAAAGAATCCCCATAAATCAGTTGTATAGGAATACTGATTAGAAAGCTGACTCTAAGAATTGCCCAGCAAGCGAATAACTCTGCTCTAGTATTAGAGCTTCTACCACAACCCATTGAAAAACTGAAGAAATGATAATCATTTATATAAATCACATAACCTGATCCTCCAATATATTCTGCTGCAGCACCATCAAAATATCCACAAGGAAAACATTTAATTGGGTCAGGACCAGTAATGCGAGATTTGTGAATTTTCATAGGAACAAGGAATGTTTTTTGCAGGTCTTCAATTCTAGCAATCAATGCTAAGAGGGAAGGATTTTTATTTTCAAAAAGGCTGAAGTTTCGAGTGAGCCAGATTCCCCAAAAAATGAACAGAGGCAAGTAGAAATAAAGGGCAGAATTTGAAGTACTAGAGAACCAACAATCCAAAAAGGAGTGAACAGAACTGTACATGGGGAAAGAGCATCTGAAATTTTCCTCAAAATAAGCATATAATCGGGCAGAGAAAGGAAAGCAGAAAAATAAATGTTGAATATCTTCCAGGTTATTCTCACAGAGAATACAACAACCAGGTCCATTGTAACCTCTAGTCTGCAATTGATCCCAAGTTAATATCTTTTGAAATATCATTAACCAAGTAAAACATTTTATTTTCAGAGGGATAGTCAAGGTCCACAGAATTTTCAGAACCTTGTCATAATGTTAATTCGGAACAGCTATTTGAAATAATACAAGAATAACCTTTCGTAGAAGATAACGGCCCAATATACTTATGATGAGTCCAAATAAGGGAATCAACTTGATCAGAGAGCCGTATACGACCAAATTCCATACCCCTTACATAATTTTCCCATATTGACTTCCATTCACCAATAAGATCAAGATCATCTGCAGAGAACCAGTTACTTTTGGCATTTGGAGTATGATTGCGAGCCTGAGCTAAGGAACAAATGCCATAATCCTCTAAATATTCTCTCAATCCTCTAGGCAGAGTGAAAGAGGATCCCATACCCACGATAGGATCAGCACCCAGGAAAATGGATTCACCATTACCAACTTGCCAGGTAATTCCTTTGCCAATCCATATTAAGGTAGCAATGAAGCCCTTCCAGATAATAGAGGCATTGTAATAATTGAAATGCTTATCCCTGAGCCATAAATGAAAAGGATTATTTTTCATATATTTAGTGGAAATCAGAAGATTCCAGATGCCTTTGCTGTTAACTGCCATCCAAAAAGATTTCATTCTCAAAGAAAGACTGAAGCTAGGGAGGTGCTTTATACCCCAGCCACCGTGGGAAGTGGGCCCAGACAAAAGATGCCAATCCACTAGATGAAATTTTTTAGTCTTATCAGAAGATCCCCATAAAAAGGAAAAAATCAATTTTCTGAGCTTATCAAGAATAGAAGATGGAATCGGGACTAAAGCCATCCAGTAGACAGGCATGCTAGAAAGAACAGCACGGATAAGTATAAGCCTGCCTCCCATGGAAAGAAGCATGTTTGTCCAATGAGAAATTTTCTTTTCAAATTTCGAAACCATCCAGAGCCAGTCTTTAACCAGGTAGCAATTTGGTTTCAAGAAATATCCCACATAAGTAAACCCATTACAAAAATCTTCAAACCTATAAGGAAGGATACCTGTAATTCTCTGGAGGATTGCCTCATCAATACCTTTTTGTAGAAAACAATATTTGTTCACATTAATACTCATACCTGAGGCCTCACAAAATAATTCCAGAATACGTTTGAAATCCATCCATTCTTCAACAGAACCCAATCCAAATAGAATCACATCATCTACAAATAGTAGATGGGTGAGGGAGAGCTTTGATGAGATTTTTATGCCTTTAACCTTTCCAATCTGTTTAGCCTCCTCAATCAAGAGACTAAGCCATTCTATAACCTGAATGAATAAAAGTGGAGATAAAGGGTAGCCCTGCCTTAGACCCTCCGAAGCTGGGAAAAAAGAGGATGACGAGCCATTAATTAGAACAGCAAAATTGGCTGAAGAAATGCAACCCAGGATCCAATTAACACCAATAAGGGGAACCCCAATTTGAATAAGTAATAGACAAATGAAGGTCCAATTAACTCTGTCAAAGGCTTTAGATAAATCCAGTTTGAGGATGAGGGCACATTTATTTTTGGAATTGACTGAGTGCAATACTTCCTGAGTAATAGCAATGGGTTCCTGGATCAGTCGATTTTTAAGAAAGCCAAATTGTTGAGGAGAGATGGAAGCATTCAAAAAAGTTTTAAGCCTCATAGCAGCAACTTTGGAAATCAGTTTATAGCAGAGATTACAGAGGGATATAGGTCGATAGTCGACGAAAGAGACAGGCAGATCTGTCTTGGGGATAAGAGCTAGAAAAGTAGAATTTAGAGCCAGAGCCACTCTGCCTAAGGTTCTGGCTGATTCCACTACATTGACATGGAGAGGACCCATAAGATCAAAAAAGAACAAAAATAACTCGACTGGCCAACCATCCGGCCCAGGAGATTTATCTTTTTTAAAAAGTTTTAGAGCCCTTTCTACTTCCTGTATAGAAATAGGTCTAGAAAAGGAATCTTTATCCTCCATGCTGATAAAAGAGGGAAAAAGACGAATTACCTTAAGTTGAGATTCCAGATTTGTCATCTTATCCTATTCAAACATCGTCTTGAAATGTTTTATACCCAGGGCTTTTAGACTTTGATCATCAGAAACCCAAGTACCCATCTCATCTTTTAGACTGCAGATAGCATTTTGATTTTTTCGAGCTGTATCCACAGCATGAAAATACTTGGTATTAGCATCCCCCTTATGAGCCCATGTAATTCTGATTTTAAGTCTAGCTGAAGAAATTTCATGTTCAGACAATTTTTGTAGATCTGCTTTTAGAGAGCACAGCTTAAGTTGCTATTCATGGTTAAGAATAGCTGATGCAAATGAATAGAGAAGAGAGCTAATTTCCTCTTCCAAAGTAGCAAACTTATCCTTCAATTTTATAGCTTCAGATTTAGTCCAAGATTTAACCTTATCTTTTAGGATGCGAAGTCTGTAGCAGAGATCATTCATGGCATCCTGAGAAGGGTCCGGTTGAATATGAGACCATTTAGAGCGAACCATTTGAACAAAATCTTCATTATCTAACCATGTATGATTAAATTTAAATGGATAAGATCTAGGATTTTGTTGGCCTATCCATTCCAAGACAATAGGAAAGTGGCCAGAAATCCCACTTCTGTGCACCCAAGCTCTATACTTTGGCAGAGAGATGATTAGTTGTTCCGACAACAAAAAACGATCCAGTATTTTTGATATACCTTCTTTCCCCATCATCCCATTCCTCCATTCGGACCCGCACAGGGAGGAGCAACATCCACTAAATTGTGTTCAGAGAAAAGACTCGAAAAAAAAGCATCCAATGGATCTGTAAGGGCTTTAGATCCCCAGATTTCTGAAGCATTCAACGTAAGATTTAGATCCCCTGCTAAGATGAGATTAGGCAGAGAAAGAAGACCTCCCGAAGCTGCAGCTTCCCAGAAAGAAACACGATTAAGGTAGGGACCATAGCAGTTTATAATTGAGAGGTTTAGGGAAGACCCCCGGACTGAAGCTTTTAGAAGAATACCAACAACAGTATGGAAAGATTTGCATTTAATGATTTTAGGATTCCAACCAGAGATAATGCCTCCAGAGAGGCCACTAGAACTAAGAGCACAAAACTCCCATCCTGGGCAAAGCTTAGAAAAGGCATATAAAGAAGGATAAGGACTAGTCATAGTTTCTTGCAAAAGGATAACATCAGGAGAGAGAGATGACAGCAGATGCCATAGGCTTTTTTGTTTGGCCAGACTCCCTAGGCCACGAACATTCAGAGAAAGAATACGCATTAGGAAACTGAAGAGTTGGGGGTCGTAGCTCTAAGGACCCAGTGGGAGGGAGAAGTGAACGCTCTGTAGCTTTTAATCTCTCAGAAAGAGGAGTCTAAGGAGCCTAGAGTGAATCAGATGATTCAAGGGGGGGCTTAGATGAATTTTTCTTCCACCTAATAGTAACATTCTCAAAACGAATTGAATCTAGGGGAATAACCGAGGGGGAGAGTGGTGTCTTATCAGAGAAAATACTTAAAGAATTTTTCAAAGATGGATCGGCAAAGGAAGGAGAAACAACAGGGCTAATAGGGGGCGAACCAGAAGATTGGGGCCTAGTCTGTCCAGATGTGGAAAGAGGGGGGAAATCAGCCTCAGTAAACAGTGGTACAGGGGAGATGTCTGACAAAAGGGTAGAAGGGGGAACAGTAATGTATGGGGCATCATTTGAGGCTCCAAAGTGTATTGGAGCTGAGGGGGGCAAGGAACAATGGCGAAAGGGGAATGCTCCTGAATCAATGAATCAGAAAAAGGAGGATCCAACCGGTTAGGCTCCTTAGGGGGAGGAAGTGGGGAGTGAATTCAGAGGACAAAGGAGCCTTTTTGCTGCTAATCACTGAGTCAATTATATCCAGATCGAGATCTGTTACTTCCCCATAAAGAGAAATAGCATTTTTTAACTAACCAGGGGAGGAGACATTTTGTACCGGAGTAGAACAAACCTTTGAGGGAGATAAAATAGGGGATTTAACAAATGAATAAGTTAATGAGCACTTGACAACCCCTCTACGGAAGGAAAGACAGTCACGGCGTAAATGGCCAGTCTCTCTACATACACTGCACGTAAAGGGAATACCCTGAAAATCCAAACGTTGAATAAACAAACGTTCATTACAGAGAATCTCAACTTCAGTTGGGAGGCCTTTTGTGATATCAAGTTCAACAAGAATTTTTTCCTTCCTTTTATCAAAATTTTTCATAAAATCATCCTCAAGAGCCACAAACCGGCCAATAGTGTTTCCAACACCTTCCAAAACAGAACAATTCCAGAGTGGGAAAGGAAGTCCTGGGAGTATAGCCCATAGATGGCGTTTTTTTACTCTTTGTCTCGCTGGGTCAAAGTTTACATGCCATCGATCAAGCACTAAAGAACCATTGCCAACCCTCCATAGATGACTTAATACCTCAGAGGCATGTAAATCCTCTAAGAAGACAAAAATTATCCATCCCCGAACCAATAGGATGATAGAAGGAACATAGGATAGAAATGGTTTCCAATATTCAGAAGCCCAAGAAACCAAATGTTTTTTCTCCATGGAAGCATATTCCAACCTACAAATTAAAGCCCGATGACTCAAAGCTTCAACCCTATCCATATATATATCCCGACCAACCACATAGCGAAGTTTCCCTTCCAAAATTTTGTAAGCCTTTGCCTTCCTTCGCCTTTGAAATCGGGCAGGGCCATGGTCCAAACTAGGGTCAGGAGACCCATCATGGGTCTCCACCATTAGAACCAAGGGGTAATCAGCCCAAAATTCGGTCCCCAAGACTGATCAATAAACTCAATCAAAAAGCAGACTACTGGATCAATCCCCGGGATTAGGGCAAAGGAAATAAAAGGTTTGATTCAGATTCCAGAAAGAGATCACAGATAATACAGATATAAAGGGGGTAGACAGACGGGTCCCAATGATACAAAACAAATCAGAGTTCCAAACTAGTCCAACTATAGATCAGCACCTCAAACTAATCAGACAATACGATTTAGATATCATAGGGAAAGGGCTTAAATATAGATCAGATAACCATATCGACATTGACAACTATAGAGACACCTCATAATCAAACCCCAGGCAGATGTGCAACAGAAATAAAGGACAACAAATCAATAGCCATTCTGGGAAGATCTGATATCTAATCCATCATGGAAATGAAACATCTATATAATATAGAAGGATAGATATAACCCATATGATACAGAAGTAAATATGAGCCACGAAAGTATAATACTCCAATCAATAAGATACATTCCCCATAACAAAAGAGCTATAGATATTAGACCGACGATGCCAGGTATATCGAAATCTTATCCAGAGTGCCAGGAATAGCACAATCAATAGTACAATCCCATTCGATCTAAACCTTAATGTGAGATGCAAATATCAAATGCCAAGTATAATACTTAAAAATAACTTTAGAAATCGCATCAATACAGTAAGGGGCAACCATAAAATAATAGTGACAGATGAAATCCCAAAACCTAGAAGAGAACATCTGAAATCAGACCGGCAGAGATGCTGAGTATATCCATCAAAAATAATGGGAAAATCAGATACCAAACTAGCACAGAAAGGAACGTCCACGATAAAGGAAGATAGTCGAAACCCCAGAATAAACAATAAACAGTCCTTTATCAAGCGGGCCGATGAATCCAAACACAGAATACTATCTAATAACATTCCACATCCAGTGCCATAGAACCCAAAAGTCACTAAACCACGAGGGAGCACAGAAGACAGTCGAATCCCCAAACTAAAACAATAACAGTTCATAATCAATCAGGCCTAAGAATCTGAACAACATATACTGTCACTAGGAATCAAACAGCTCAACGCAAGACCAATCAGTATAATCACTATTATAATCCACATCCAGTGCCATAAGACCCAAAAATCACCAAACCTTAAATGGTAGTTGTAGATATCAGATGCCAGGAATAAAACTTAATATGATATTCAGATATCGCAACAACACAGAAGGTGGCAACCATACATAATAGTGACAGAAAAAATCCACAAACCTAGATGAGAGCATGGGCCGAAGAAGCCGCTTGAGAGCTCAAAACCAAACAACTCAAGCGCTTTTACAATCCACATTCAAGTGCCACAGAAACCACAATGACACCGATGGTCATAGGGCAAACCCTCAAACTGTGAGCATATGAGTAAAGTTAAACCCTCAGTTCATGCCCATGGGCATAACATACAAGAAGAGACACTGAGATTAACGACAGCAATACATAGCAGTCAAACCCTAAAATATCCAGCGGATACAGCGATGGTAACCCCAAGAACCATAAAAAACAAAATAGCAGCCCACTACCAGGCTCAGTCAACCAGAAGAAACCCCGGGCAAAGTAAAAAGGATACGCTCTGTCCACATCAACCCTAAGGGTTTCAGTCCGATAGAAAATACAAAGATAATATAAGAAATCAAACCCTAAACTCGCCGCATCCCGATAGACACTACCAAAACAAGATAACAGATCAAGGACGGCCAATGCCGCCAAGACAAAAAATGATATGATAAATTCCCACTTCTTTTAAACTGGTTGGTACTAGTCCTCAAAAGAGGAGGGACTCCAGTTGTCGGATGCAGCTAAAGGAAAATCAAACAACCAACAAAACCCCAGACAAAAACCACTGAGCAGAGACAGAGAGAAGGGTCTGTCCAAGAAAATAGGGTAGACTTCAATGAGAGAGCCAGAGAGAAAAAGGGTATGACTAAATTCCCCAAAACCCAATAGAATGGAATAACAAAGACCATTTCTACCTGGAGCCGAGACAAATAAGAGCAGGTAAAGAAATACCGGTTATGGAGATAATCTGTATCACGAGGGAGCACAATCATAGCCATCGCTGCAGAAGACTGAGGAGGCGCCATCCTGCGAGCTGCAACCCTCACCAAGCTGTGAAAACCCTTGCTCTCCCATCCCTCCTTACTTTTCAGCCCAAACGCTGGAGATAATCAGTACCACGAGGGAGCACAATCATAGCCATCCCTGCGCCATCCTGCGAGCTGCATCCCTCTCTGAGCTGCAAAACCCCAAACATATCATCACTTTATCATCATTATTGGTTGACACACCTCAAACAATGTGAACATGATTCATTTGCATGTAGTTAAGGTCAACCTTCTTAGTTGAATCTACGGCCTCTAATAAGTTTTATGTATGTCAAAATCAATTTGTTTCTATAAACTAAAAGCTACATTCCATCTCATTAACACTTTTCTATATCAAAATATATCATCACTTTATCATCATTATGCATTTTACTAATACCATCGGTGTTTGTTGACACACCTCTTGAAATGTGAGCATGATTCCTTTGCATTTGATTGAGGTTAATCTTCTTAATTGACTCTAAGACCTTTAATAAGTTTTATGTATGCACATAAGATTTTTTTTACCAACCAACATAAGTTTTGGTAAACCTGCGTGGGTAAGACCGAAACACGTATGTAAGTATGATTCCTTTGCATTTGGTTGAAGTTAATCTTCTTAATTGACTCTAGGACCTTTAATAAGTTTTATGTATGCACACACGATTTTTTTTACCAACCAACATAATTTTTGGTAAACCTGCCTGGGTAAGACCGAAATGTTACTTATTCTCCCTTTTAATTGCTTCTCTATATCATCACCAATGTAAGAGTAATGGGAAATCACACATGAATTCTCATATTTAGATTTAAGAAATCTTTCGCAACCATTAACTATCGATCACATTGAATGTTCACTTTGATTTAATGGCTCTATCCCTTGAAATATATGACACGCATCCATCTAGAGCATAAAATTGATCACTTTTCGTATTTGATATTCTAAGTTGCCTCCTTTTGAATGTTGAAATTCGATTCAATGGATAAATTCATTGAAAGATATGACAAGCATCCCCGTAGAATATAAAATTGATCACTTACTCCTAGTTGATATTCTTAGTTTCCGGCAACTATTGAATATGATATTCAATATGAGAACACCATGAAGGGTAAGGCCCTTGGAATAAAACTAACTATATATGGAAGTGAAAACGAGTTTGATAAATTTTAAGAGAAATTAACTAGATAAGAATTCAATTTTTCACTATGGCATGACTCATAATAAAGTAGTTCATTATCTATATCACTTTTCTCTTCAATGTTAGTGATGATGTGGAAAGAGAAATAGAGTTGGTGCTTGGATTTGTTTGATATAATAAATCTAAGCATGCCCCAAAAATAAAATATTTTTTTCTAAATTCATATAATCCACATCTTAGATTGGAAACAACTCTCAATAATAAGTATATTATCTTGTTTATACATAACATAAGTGTGCATATTTTACTATTAGAGTCATTAACATTATATGTGTTATATTGTGTTCATCAAGGTGATATAATAGATATCTGTATGGTTCTTGTGTAAACAAAGGAAACATGTTGACTTTGTATATGTATTGTCTGAATTATTGTGACATTGATTTTCAGGAATGAGTGCAATTGAATTGTATTGTTATGCACTGTAATGGAATGAAAAATACACACTGAACAAGAAAACGTTTAGAGGAAATCGATAATAATTGTTCAGTATGATTATAGTATCAAATTCATTAATTATAGTAGTGTACATGAATGTTACATAAAGGATAATTTGAATCATGCAGATAGGATTCAAATGTACCAAATCAAGACTGACTAATTGGATAACTAGAAGTGTCTAAATCATTATTAGAGCTAGCTAGTCTAATTCCAGATGTCTAATTAAATCTCTCAAATAGTTAATCCAGTTAACTGATGAGTTCGATGAGAATAGGTGCCTAACCCCATGCATCCATGCGAGACTGGCGCTAACTGAACTAGAGGACATCTAACTGAATGTAACTGGAGCATAACTTAGCTTAACTAGTTACCGACTACCAACACCTGAAGGAGGTTGGTGGTGGCACTCCCAGTGGCTCCTAAATTGTAGGGACTCATCCTAGAGGCACATAAAATGATGCACGAACATGCAATCAATTGCATTTAACCTCTATACGTGTTCCCCACACCCTAGTGACTAGATATTGGTGGCACCAATAACCCAAGTGAACCCAATGGTACTAGTGGAGCCAATATTGATTAATGACTCCTTAGTGAGAAAAATATAATCTAACAGACTAAGTATAGACAAGGGAAGATTATAAATCGTAACACCCCCCCTTAATCCTAACTTGGACAAATTTGGGCCCTGGAAACAAGGCCAAAAGTCTACAATCTAAAAGAATTAAAATATGCTTAATAAACCAAGGAAATAGGGGGAAACCTCATGGGAAAAACCCACCCTTTAGATAAGTAGGAACAGTAAATACAAGCTATTCTTAGGAGAAAAAAATCCTCTTTGGGAAATAACTTGCAAAAACTATGCTACAATTTGTAGCACTATACAGTAGTATGGTTCTTCTGTGTAGTATCATCCTAAAGTTGGACATGTGAACCTATCCAAACTAATGACCATTTCTGGATTAATATTCCTCTTTGGAAGAAGAATAAAATACTCAACTAAATCAGGAACATTGACAACTTCAAGATGAAAACTAGACCCATGTAGAGAAACTGAGATCAACTGATGAGAGAGGAAAAGTGCTTTAGAATTCGAACCATGTGAGGAAAACCCAAGCAATTGATATATTGCAGACTTGAACATCAAACCATTTGAGGTAAAATCAACTCCAAGTGTTAGGAGAATGTGTCTAGGAGAATGGAGAAGGTCTCCATATTTACTAGTTCTGTGAGGAGATGAGCATGCGATCAAATAGAAAGGTATAGAATACCTGAGACTATGGAGAGAAAATGATTGGGCTCCATAATATGATATAGATTCAAAAATAACTAATGATTCACAAAATATAATACCAGCAAACTCATGAGAGAAAATTGATATCAAATCCCGAGTAACGATTTTGAAAGAGACTTGCGGTAATTGATTTTTCACACCAAAATTGATGAGAGCAACAAGAAGCATGACTGGAATCTCTTGAAACTTAAAATTTGAACCAAATAAGATCATATCAGATCCAAATAAGTTCATATCATATCCAAGAGTGTTCTCCACCAAGTTGGTAGATGCACAATTTTCTCCTTCTTCAAAACTCTGAGTATTGGGGCATTCAATCATGTAGGAATTTCCTGGAAGCTCAAGATCAATGAGAGTGAACAAATCACTCCTAAAATATGATATTTATTCCAAAACATACAAAGTATTACTTATCTTCACACCAGAAACATAGTTAGAGATAGAGAAATCAAATTCCTCCTCATTTTCTGAAACAATCACCGGTAAACTATGCACAAAATTTAAAATAAGAAGAAACAATGGAGGATTTTTGCATATAATAAAAGGAGACGTTTTCTTCAATAGAAGAGATTTGAATGTCTTCTTATAGATCATCCATATGAGAATATGAGATATCATATATATCATAAATTTCTTGAGTAGCAGGAGAAGGAGTCACTCCAAGGAGACATTCTTCTATTTGAATTCACTGTGTGAAAGATTTTGCTTCTGATTCATCTTAAACAGCTTGCTTTGCTGTAGAAGATGGCACATTGAGTACATTCTTGAAATCTTCATGCTGGATTTTAATCAAACCTCTCCCATTAGCTGGGATTTGGAAGCCACATCCCATATTAGTGTTAGGCTCTCCTAATAGAGTGAGAGTGGTGAAGGATTCCATGGAGGAAACCATGTGGTTAGATGCTCTATAATCTATCAAGCAAGACTTCGATGGAGTGAGGCCTTATTTCAAAGCAAGGAACCTATCATATTCTTCAATATTCTCTCCAGCACAACAAATCTATGCACTTTGTGGAAGGGCACTATTTTTTTGTTCAAGGATTGTTTTCAACTGGTCGAGGCTCTTCTTCATGCACTGGAATTCTAGATGAAAGCTTCTCATAGAGTATGAAAATCTAGTATTTTATTTTCTCGAACTCTAGGCTCCAATGGAATACTTCTGATTCTCTTTTGGCTTCAAATCAGAGGCTTTAGGCTCCTTCACCTTATCATTCCCTTTATCTTGTGCATTGGTTGAGCCCAACATCATAAGAGATTAGTTCTTGGAATTTTGGAGGAATCCCATTTGGACCAATTTATCCTGCTCTTGTATTAAAGATTCAGCAAAGCCATCAAGTGATGGAATATTCCAATTGGGAATGGAATATATTTCGAAAGGGAAGGTAGATACAAAGAAGGAGTACTCAGAACCAATTTTTCTAAGCAGAGAGAGGACAAGATGCTCATCGTTCCTCTCTATTCCACGTTGTCTACACTGAAGTGCTAGAGACTTGAATTTTGTGAAAAAATGCTGGATAGTTTCGAAACTGCTAGGCTACAAGACTATTAGATCATTCTCCAAGATGTGCCCCTAAACATCATCTTGTTTTCCAAACAATAATTCGATCTTCTCCCAAGCTTATTTAGGAGCTTCAATCCCTCAAGATGAAAGAGGATATCCCTGGAGATGTGAGTGGAAAGGAAGCCAAAAGCTTCATCCAACTAGTTCAAGAACTTATTTTTATCATTAGGATGATGAGGTTCTGTCTCTCTTTCCTTTTTAATCCTATACAGGCCAAGTTTACGCAAGGATATTTGCATATCTACCCTCCAATCAACATAGATGAAGGGTGTAAGGATACGAGGTAAGAAAGTAATATAATCCATCAATTATTCCTTATGAATAGTTAACTCTTCAATAAGGCTACGTAGTACGTGTAAGAAACAATACAAAATAAAAATAAAAACAATCCTTCCATCTCGACATGTACACTTTCTCAGGGTCTATAGTAGGGCTTTCGCCCTTGCTACAGGCAGGAAAATCTCCCTTCCATCTATAGGACGGAAGGGTAGGGTTCCTATGAGAATGGAAAGAACAAAAAGACAACTAAATAAAACCCTATAGACAAGGTTAGGGCCAAGCTCCAAAACCCTGTACAACACAGTTAGCAAATAAAGGAGCCTCAAGACATCAATGGAAACCTGCAACAGAAATATGAGAAATAAACCTACAAGCAAACTATTGTTAGAAAACTATAATAAAAATGACACTAAACAAAGATTATACCTTCTTTAGTTGAAATGGGACACCAAGCCCTAGCTTGGGGGAGCACCTCTCAATGGATGGGGAGCTGTGGCTCAATGGAGGAATGGAGGAGAGGGAGGGTGAATGACTTGAGAGGCAAAGGATCTCAAGGCACTCACATGGGCATCATAACCATAGGGAGATGAGAATTCATTTGAGAGTGACCCCCACCCCTCTATTTTTACTTTTTCTCAATATTTTTAGGGTTTTAAGCCCTTGGTTGGGGATTTAGCCCCTTTTTGGAATTTTATCCCCTTTCACCCAATCTTTAGCTCCTTTGGGGATTTTAAGATCCTTTCAGGTTGTTTAGCCCCTTTTTGGAGATTTTGGCCACTATGAGAGCTATTTTGGCTTTGTTTAGGGGTTTTTAAGCCCTTTTTCATATTTTTGAGCCTTTTTGAGGGTGTAGGGGTCAAATGAGGGTCATGTATGGATGTCCTTGGGTGGTTTAGGTCATGTAGAGCTTAGTGACGTATTTTTTGGGTTAACATATTACCCCTTGATCTGTGAGGGAAGGAGCTCATCGTATGGCCAATGGACATCATAGGATTTTCTCGGGAGAGGTGGTGCTTCCTGGGCTGGGGCATGATATATTTTGGTTTTTGTATTAATATGGTTCCCATCAATGGGTGAGATACAAATAATATGTGACATGTATATGGATGAGGTGGGAGTCCCCATGCTCATAACAATGTAAAAATAATAATGTGATAATAATAGTAATAATAATAATAATACAAGAGCTGATTATGTACAACCGTTGTTACAATAGTGGTTTCCTCAATGAGAGGTTGAATACAATACTAATCTGAAGATTTGATACATTGGACCCATGGAATTCTCATGGAATGCTATATTTTTATCATTGATTGTTTGCTGGATCTGTACCAATACATAGTTTACTGATGAAGAGTTAAAGTCTTTGTGGTACAAGTATGTGGCATCAATCATAAATCTATATATAAGCATTGATGGGGCTTCTGAACACTGTCTCCAATGCAACCCGGAAATCATAAGGGAAATGAACCTGTTGGGATCCCTCAAATATAATCATCAATGTGCTAGATTTAGGTGACATCCGGGGTTTTTGACCAAATACTACACAGACAAATACCCTATACAAATCTCAACAGTGCGATGATGTACCTGGAGTCGAGCACGTGTGAAACAACCATCGCGAGAGGCACTAAGGACTCCTCCCAAGTGGTCCAAGGAACTCATCAATGAGGTTAATGAAACTAGGATACAGGGACCTCTGGGTCTATCCTGTCGAATACATGTGTTGTTTTCAACAGAGGGAGACCTGCCCCTGGTCAAGGCAATGGTGTTTCTTTGACTAGAGGCACGAGGGAGATAACCACAAGATGTGATACAATATGAGGAATGACCCACTGAATGGGGGGGTGAAGGGAAGGAGTTTTCTAGGGGTAGATGGAGTGTAGTGGACTCAAAATTCCTTTGTTCAGAGTATGACAACAGGGTGGACCAGGCAACAAATGAAATTGACTCATGGGAAAGGGATCATAGCTGTAATAATAGGAATGTAACTGCAAATGGGAAATACTTGGGGGAGGTAGACGCTTTTGATATTGATTGTATCGAAGGAAGACACATCGCATAGTACTCTGAACAAATGCGACCCAAAGTGGAAATGCTGCCAAACTGTTATCTGTGTGGTGGTGTCTAAAAACATCTTTGTACTATGATCTCATGGATTTTTAGCGATCCTGAGAAAGTAAATGCTCAATGGTGCTTTCAATTTTAGAGAGTCTGAAAGCATGAAGAAGACTCCAGTGGGGGATGTTTTTTCGTTGGTAGTCTCCTATTCTCGAAAAGGGATAAAATTATACACAGGAGAGCTCTCCCATACTTTAGGGGATGGGAGACTTATTTACCATTGGTATTCCAGTGAGGACGAAAAAGGTTAAACCTATATTGACTGGACGGTCATTCAGATACTTTTATGAGCATGAACGAAACCTAGTTTTCTCGACGATCTTTCTTGATGAGAAGGCTGGAAAAGAGATTAACGACAACCCATGGTGAGATTTTTCATAAAGTCCAGGCCCTCTACCCGAGAAAGCATAAAAAGATGCTGGGGGAATGGTGTTGGCTTCAATGTGACAAGGTGGTGATGGTTACATAGTCCGCAAATGGAGATAAATGAGATGATGTATATGCCCTTTCCTATACTTTAACTATTATACTTTTAACATTAAGCTAGCATAACATTAGGATCTTTAACTGAGAGAACAACAAGAACATCAATCAAACACAAGAGACAATGAACAAAGTGTTTTTCCTCAAGGAAACCATAAATGGAGAAAACCCCGCAACTTCCTCAGAGATAAAATCAACACCAAAATTAAAACCCCAAAACAATAATATGATCTCCCGATAACAGTAACCTCTTTCTTCCTTGCCCCAGTTTCTTTCTCTTCATCATATATGTGCTACAACTGAGTGTGAGTGAGTGTGTGATAAATAGAGAGGATATCTCTCTATTTATACTGATTCCTGACTTGACTAAACCCAAATAGGGCCAACTGCACTAGGTGAGTCTAATAACCCTAGTGCCCCAGAACTGCGGGGACTTTAACCCTTGATCAATAGGAGGGTTACCCAGAATGACTTGACATGACTTGTTTACATTATAGAACCTCTCGATAAAAACATCGGGGCATGACATAACACAAGTACATCCCAGAATAAACATTGGGTTACAATATATAAGAAATACAAGTGACTTCATTCCGAAGTTACAATTACATCAACACTCCCTCTTAACTAGGAAGGTATTCTCTCGACACAATTTATCAGCACAAGTATTCTTCTCTGTATCATCTGGATCATCGTTAAGTTATCGTCATATTCATCTTCAAGTCATCTTCATATTTGGATCTAGATCATCACTCAATACGGATCATCACCACTAGATATGGATAATCACTTGCTCTGGATCATCATCACTGGATCTAGATCATCACTCGATCTGGATCATCATCACTGGACCTATATCATCACTTGATATGGATCGTCATCATTGGTGCATCATCTCTGGATATGGATCATCACTACTGGATCATCATCACTGGATCATCACGGGTGCTATCTCATGATTCTTCTCGTCATAAGAAGTTCTACATAGCCAGACATTTTTCATGTTGGTTGTAGGCCTTGCCTCCATGTAGGTCTTCTTCAGTGCTTATATCTAACACCAAGTCAGAATGGCCCACCCAGCACTCACATCTAACCATGGGGGGCACACATCCGACAACCATATAAAAAATGCATGCCCAACACTCACATCTGATGATGTAGGAACCAATCCTATAATCACATCAGAAAGGATCTGCACTCACATCTGATCATGGGGGGGACACATCCCGCAACCATATCAGAAAGGCTCTACACTTACATCTGACCATGGGGGGGACACATCTCACAACCATGTCAGAAGGGTTCTGCACTTACATCTGACCATGGGGGGAACACATCCCATAACCATGTTAGAAGGGCTCTGCACTTACATCTAACCATGGAGGGAACACATCCTGCAACCATGTCATAAGGGCTCTCAACCCCAGGTTGAGGTTTCTTGGTAACTGACCAGGTGCCTCCATTCTCCAAGAGAATGGAAACAACCCTTATATTTGATCAAGTGGGAACACATGCCTCAATCACATCAGAATGGCCAACAATCATATTTGACATGGAAGGAACCAATCCTCTCACCATGATAGAATGGCTTAGCCCTTACATCTGACCATGGAAAAACCAATCCTCTCACCATGTCAGAATGGCTCATGGACTCATCACTTCCCCTTGGAAGGGATCTTGATCTAGAGAACACCAAGCTCCTCCCCGAAGTACTCAAACTTCACTCTAGCCATGATTTCATCAACACATCAGCTATATGTTCCTCCGTCGCAACATACTGGAGCTTTACTGCTCCCCTCTACACCATATCCCTGAGATAGTGATTCTTGATCTTGATATTCTTCGACTTGTCATGGAACACCAGGTTCTCTGACAACTTCACACAACTCTTGTTGTCACAACGTATACAAGTAGCATCCAACTAGAGATCAAATAAATCAGACAGTAGCTTCCTCAACCATACTACCTCACAACTAGCTGAACAAGTTGCGACATACTCTACTTTAGCTGTACTCAGTGCCACATAGGATTGCTTCCTACTAAATGAAGAGATCACACCTGATCCCATACTGAAGCAACGCCCTGAAGTGCTCTTCCTATTGATGGCACTACTTTCCCAATCTGAATCAACATAACCCTCCAGGTTAATCTTCTGATTCACATCATACTTGAGCCCATTGTCAACTGTACCCTTGAGGTACCTCAAAACATGCTTTGCAACAATCAAGTGAACATCTCTCGGATCTATCAAGAACTAGCTCAAGGTGTTCATAGCAAAGAAAATATCTGGTCTCGTGTTCATCAGGTACATCAAGGACCCAATCATCTAACGATACATTGTGGCATCAACCGCTTCTGATGAAGCATCACTCAATAGCTTCAGGTTCGATGCCAATCCATTTTCCTAGGGAAATCCCATCTGCAATCTACCACACCTCCATGCCTAGAAAATAATGCATCATATCCAAGTCCTTCATTTAAAACTGAGCAGCAAGCTTTCTCTTCATATCAGCAATCAAACCATCCATACCTATTACAAACAGATCATCTACATATAGTAGAAGCATCACTGGGTTGCCATCTTCAACCTTGTAGTAAAGGTTGGAATCTGCTTTACTCTTGGTAAAGCCCAAACTAGATAGAAAGCTATCAATTATGTCGCACCATGTCCTGGGTTCTTGATTCAAACCGTACAGGTCTTTCTTCAATCTACATACATGAGACCCTCTATCATGTGTCTCAAAACTGAGTGGCTATTCCACATACACCTCCTCTTCTACTACACCATTCAAGAAAGCAGTCTTAACATCCATTTGGTGTATCTTCCATTTCATTACCGCAGCCAGAGCAAGTACTGATATTATGGAACTGTATCTGGCTACAGGTGAAAAGGTTTCATCATAATCTATTCCTTCTCTCTTGGAGAAACCACGAGCAACAAATCTTGATTTATATTTTTCTATGCTACCGTCTGCAGCATGCTTGATCTTGTAGATCCATTTGGAAGTTACAACTGACTTCCCTTCTGGTCTTGGGACAACATCCCAAACATCATTTCTCATGATCGATTGATACTCTTTGATCATAGCATCCTTCCATTCTTTCCATTCTATTGCTTATTCATAATTGGAAGGTTCTTTATCGATGAAATCACATAGTAATGCTACATACCCAGAGCAAGATCTGGTCCTCTTTCTTTCTCTATTACTCTCTTCTAGAGCCCCATATCTTTCTGTACCTTAGATATCTTCTCGTACCCAAGCAGGTTTCCTTTTATGAGGATTCCTCTCTGGAGGTGGATCTACAGGTCTTTGTGGTTCTTCAAATTCTCAATCTTCATCTTGAATTTATTCATTCATGGTTGTATCCTGAATTCTAGGTGCTTCTGATTCTTCAGGAACTTCAACAGGACTCTTTCTAGATTTGTTGTAAGCTGATCCTTCATCAAATGTTACATCCTTACTGATGTCAATCTTCTTGAATCCTGGGAAGTCTATTCTGTAAGCCTTCGAGCTTTCATATTTTCCCACAAATATACCATTCTTTCCTGAAGGATCTAATTTAGTCCTCTTCTCTTTTGGAATGTGTATGTACACTGGACAACTAAATATTCTGAGATGGTTGACTTCTAGTTTCTTGTCAGAGAAGACTTCTTTAGGATTCTTGTTCTTGAGTACTCTTTATGGAGTACGGTTATGTACATACACTACTATTTTGGCAGCTTCTGCTGAAATATGCATAGGAAGATCTTGATCATGAAGCATAGCTCTTGTAGCATCCATGATAGTTCTATTCTTCCTTTCTGCAATCCCATTGTGTTGTGGATTATAAGGAGTGGACAACTCCCTCTTAATCCCTGAGTCTTTGTATAACTCTTTGAATTCATTTGATATGAATTCTCGGTCATTATCTAATCGATGGGTCTTGATCTTCTTTTCAGTGTGGTTCTCAATCAAGGCTTTGAATTCCTTGAACTTGCTGAACACTTCATCTTTGTTCTTCATGAATTAAATCCATGTCTTCCTAGAAAAGTCATCAATAAAGGAAACATAGTATGCATACTCTCTTAGTGAATTTGATGACATTGATCTACATACATCGGAGTGGATGATTTCTAAGATTCCATTTGCTTTGCTCTCGCTACTTGGAAATGTCTTCTTTGTGTTCTTTCCTTTCACACATCCTTTACAGACCCCATCATGTTTTGCTTGTATTTCTGGAATACCTTCAACTTCTTTGCTTGCAAGAGGTACTACTCTATAATGCACATGTGCAAGCCTTCTATGCCAAATTTCATTTGGCTCTACTGTTTCATGGGCCAAGGATTGTTCTAGATGTCCCTTCAATTTGTACAATCCTCCTTCCTATTCTCCAATCCCTACTGCATCATTAATAGTCTTTCCTTTTGGCCACATGATGACTTGACCATATATAAATGCAACCATCATTCCTTTTGCATCTAATGCATATATGGAGAGGAGGTTCTTCTTTAGTCCTGGTACAAACAATTATTCTTTCATTATCAGTGATTTTCCAGAGTCTAGCTTATAGGATTTTTCCCCACTACCTTTTATTGGATACTGGTAGTCATCTCCAAGCTTCACCTTGTGAGGTGATTCATGTTTTGATAGTTTTACAAAGGATTCCTTGAATCCTGTCATATGCTTGGAAGCCCCACTGTCTATAATCCAATGATTGCATCCATGAGTAATGTTTCCCATGAGAGCAGAAATCAAGACACATTCTTCATCACTTGAAGAATATTCACTTTCATATCTGGTTCTCTTTGTAGAAGGTTCATCATCCTCTGCAGCATGAGCATGATGTCTTCTCTTATTTCCCTTTTTCTTACGGGAGTTAATATTGTTTCTAGGATAGTCTTTAGCAAAGTGTCCTCTTTCATCACATGTATAGCATCTTAATTTAGACAAATCTTTTCTAGTGAAATCTCTTTGATGAGAATGCTTAACTATGGGTTGATGAGAACTTTTTCTGGTTTTCTTGGAGTGTACCATGAGAGCTTGATATTCACTTCCCATATTCTCTTCTCAAGCTGCTATCCGAGATTCTTCTTGAGAGCAATCTTCCCACAGTCTACTGAACTTGACTAACTTCTTTCAAGCACATATTCCTTGAATGAAGGATTCCCATGACCTAGGGAGGCCATTCAAGGTGGTCATTAGAATCTCTGCATTTTCCACTTCTTCATCTACTGCTTCTATCTGTACCTTGATCTGACAAACCCATGTAAAGTAAGAATGGATGGTCTCTGCATTCTAGATCTTTACATTCTTCAGTTGGTTTCTCAGAGTCATCTTCTGGTTTATGTTCTTTCCTTCAAACAATTTGGTTAGGGCATCAAACATAGCTTTACGTGTCTTGAGGGAGGACACCTGTGGTATTTGGTGATCCTTGATAGAATCAGCAATGATCCTCTTTGCCATAACCAACTTCTTCTTATGTAAGGCCTTTGCCTCATATCCCTCTGGAACTAGAACCTCCTCACTGATATAGGAGTCCAACTCATTTTCTTCCAAGACCAGAGAGATCCTATATTTCTAGGCTCGGAAGTTATCAGCTCCCTCAAGATTTTCATCAAGCTTGTTATGATGAGACATCTTAACTAAGAACCACAAATGGAAATACAAAAGATTTAGATCTTACCAGGTCAAGATGTTAGATCTGGATTTGGAGATGAAATCTTGCAGAGCTGGATCAAGAGCAGATTCGGGTTTTTCTTTTCTGGATTTTTGTCCAACCAAATGCTTTGATTTTGATCCCTAAATTTGATTTTGAGGAGGATATCAATCCAAGCTTGGGATCACTGAAAATTTCCACTTTAGTGAAAAGCCCTAATTTCTGGAACCAGTGTCAAGTCAAAAACTGAAAAACCTCAGAATTGGATTCTATTTTGACAGAAAGATGCGCCCTAGGGAGGAGAGTTATTCCAACCTTCTTTTGCTGAAAAACTGTCGAGAGAGATCCACAAAGTAGGAATCCCTAGTTCCTACAGCTACACAGTATCTTCTTCTCAAGTTAGCTCTTATACCATGTTATATTTTTAAAATTAAGCTAGCATAACATTAGGATCTTTAACTGAGAGAGAAACAAGCACAACAATCAAACACAAGAGACAATGAACATAGTGTTTTTCCTCGGGGAAACCATAAATGGAGAAAACCTTGCAACTTCCTCAGAGATAGAATCAGCACCAAAAGTAAAACCCCAAAATAGTAAGATGATCTCCCGACAGCAGTAACCTCTTTCTTATTTTCCCCAGTGTCTTTCTCTTCCTCCATTGTACGCTACAATTGAGTGTGAGTTAGTGTGTGATAAATAGAGATGCTATCTCTCTATATATACTAATTCCCAACTTGAATAAACCCAACTAGGGATGACTTCACTAGGTGAGTCTAATAACCCTAGTGCACCGGAACTGCAGGGAATTTAACCCTTGATCAATAGGAGGGTTACCCACAATGACTTGACATGACTTGTTTACATTATAGAACCTCCTAATAGGAACATCAGGGCATGACATGAAACAAGTACATCCTGAAATAAACATCGGGTTACAATATATAAGAAATACAAGTGAATACATTCTGAAGTTACAATTACATCAACATTAACAGGCGGGAAAGGAAGCAGTTGCGCTCGACAATCTTTTCATTCTTTTAGGATCCAGAAAAGAGATTAAAAGAAACTCCAGTATGGTCAACTGATCGAGAAGGAACTGGTGGTGCCCCTATGTTGGGATAGTGGACATTGGTCCAAAGGTCATCCATGTAGAATGGATAGAGTAGGTGGCTCTTGAACATACCAATACATGCATGGGATAGATCGCGGCAGAGGCACGTGAGTCGGTACGGTAGAGGGACACAAACTGAGGTGGCTCTTGGATAGAGATCAGGAGAGCTGTGTGTGAGTTGTGGTGGATGGACTTGATTACATGTGATGTGAGTGAAATTCCAGAGGTAGATATATGTCAAATGCATACAAAATAAATGATCCACCCTCTGGGTGATGGTCTAGGAACCTGCGTAAGGTGCGTTGGGAAGATTAGACATCTATATGTTGAAATAAAATGATGCACCTTCCGGTCGGTGGCCTAGGAACCCACATGAGTGGTGGTAGGAAAGTGTGGTGCAAGTACAGGTCCGAAGACACTTGTATCACCATGATGTGGTTCGTAAACTAAAGTAACTTCCAAGAATTGGTCCTAAAAATTAGTTATTAAACATGAGATGATGGTCTCATTAGAAGATAGAGTGCATAATTATGAAATCAGTGGTGTGAATGAGTACTCAAACGGACTTTGTATGCCCTTGTTATGTCGAAAGGGAGAAAATAGGTCAAATGGGGCTGAGATATGGGTGGGGACCACTTTGTGAGGTGTCATTGTCACTGTTCACTACAGATTTGGAGAGGTGGGCCCTAGATTTCTTTTGCTGATTTCTCCTATTCCGACCGACAGTTTTGAGTCTTGTGAATTGCAAGTAACAGCTCTTGCAAAATATATCATTTTCAGTGGTTTACATTTTGAATTTGCTCACCCGGGGGTCCTCTATGAGCCTATTAGGGTCTCTATAAGCTAGGTTTCACCTTCCAAGGGTAAAAGAGCAACTGGTTTGTACCTGTGAGGCTTTTTTGAGCGACCTGGTCGCTCATTTTGGCCAGGCAGGTGCAACTTGGTCCCTGGGTGGATTTTTTGCTGAGAACTGTGGCTGATAGCTGAATTTTGCATGTGCAAGATTCCCAAGCCAAAATGGCATGAGAGAGATTTAAAAGACCTCCAGGAGAAGGAATTCTGGGATAGGAATGTGCATGCTACACTAGACGGTTGTGGGTTACTGAAGTTCATGCAGATACCCCTCATGAAGAGCTTGCGCCTGTTGCTATAGACTTTGGTGAGATTTTGGGATATTGGGGAGGAGCTCTTCCTGATCTAGGGACAATGTGTTGTGATCAAGTTGTTGGATGTATACTTTGTGACTGGACTCCCTATGTTGGGAGTTGTTGGCGATCTGGCGCAAGTGCTGTCTCATGGGGAGATGCTTAAGGAGCTGTGTGAGAGGCACTATTATGCGACTGCATATGTGCGTGGTTCTCACATTCTGATGTGTGACATTAAGGATGTGTCGACATGGGATATTGCTACTATGCTTTTGTGCATCTTGAGCTCTATAGGGAGTCACAAGATATCTGGAGGGAAGCTGCAGATAGTAGAGTGTGCCATGGGGGGAACTTACAATGCATGGGCCCAGATGTACCTTCTGGCTATTTGGATTCAGCTGAACAATGCGAGGGTATCTGGGGGAGACTTTTGTTTTGGGCCCTTCTTATGTGCTTTATTTTTTGAGAAAATACCTACTTTTCATCCGCACGGGGCAGTGTGGGATGGTGGTCCACATGAGTCATGGATGCGCAGGTGGTGCCAGATGATGGTACGAGAGGGTGGCAGAAAAGTGGGCCGCTTCTTCACTGAGGAGTTGCTTGAGCAGTGGTGGTAGCTCCCAGTTATTATTGAGGAGTACCCTTATGTGGGTATGGATTAGCATGGGGATCCTGAGATGCCCTAAGTTCTTGGTCAGGCATGGGGACCAGCTGGTATGTATGTGTGATGTATTTATGTTCATATTTATACATATTGTGGTTGATTTGGTTGATAATTATATGTATAGACTTATGGTGTCTTTGTTTGTGTATGCAAATGTTGGTCCCCATCTGCCTCCCGAGTATCAGAGGTGGGTGGTCGCTATTGCAGCGCCGATGGTCCCTATGGGGAACCCTCACATGAGATAATGGGAGGCGAAGACTATTTTTCCGCACTTGGAGCAACTAGCTGAGGGGACTTTTGATGACAGCTAACAGCATTTGGATAATGAGCTAATCACCACCATTCATAGTGTGCCTTTGCAGTGGACATCTGTGATGAGGAGGATGGTCATAGCCTGTGATTACTTTCGTCGAGCGACGCGAGGGGATATTTCTGTAGAGAACGAGGAGTATTCGGAGGAATAAGATGATGATACTGATTCAGATTATGAGGATGATTATAAGTAAGACTAACAGCTAGTGGGGCTACCTCTAGTGTGTTGGTGCACTTATGATTTTTTTTTTGCATCGCCATATATATTCAGCTAAGGAAGCATATATGGTTTCTCATTTTGTACTGGACATATTTTGGACATGCGATTTATCTATCTATATATATTTTTTGATGCACGTGGATGTGCTCTTTATGGTTTGATATGTGAGTCTTTTTATGATGATATGAAATGCAATGCCTATGTGATGTATTTTTACATGTGTGTATGTGTTTTATATATGATTATTTATGATGTTGTGTTTGTATGTTTCCTATATGCGATTATGAATGTGCCAATTTAGAATGTCATTAGCCATTTGATCTATTACACTATTGAGTTTTCTGGGAACGTATGTGAATGTGATAGATTCAAATGTTCTAACCATCTATTTAGTGTGCAGGAATTTTCTAAAGAGGCAGGGATCACGTACTTGGTAGTAGTTGTTCAACTGGGAGACAAGCAGCTGGGAGTCTAAGAAGACATTGAGATGGCAAATTCCTAACAAGAGAGCGGAGGCCAAGACGCCATTGACACCATCATATTCATCCTGTTTGTTGGTCGCACTGTCCATGCATATTCCACCGATATGGATCAACTCGTGCGACGGTGAGTAGATGACCCATGTAGCCGAGGCGAGGTTTGGAGACCATCTGCTTGCTCCATCAGCAAATCCAATGTACCAATCTAAGGTAGGATCCATCTAGATAAATGAGGGGAAACAATTCATAAGACTCACTCTAAAAATGTGTAAAACGAAAAAGGGACAAGACTATATTACAAGCTGAACTACTGTCACTTAAAGAGGTGACGTTAGAGGGAAAGTGGTTTGGACTTTTAGGGGATCAGTGGTCATTCCTTTGTGTGACACAATGAACCCTAGGAGGCGGCCCATTGGGACACAGAAAACACACTTGAAAGGGTTCAAGCAAATTTTGTACATGAGACATCATAGGAAGGCTTGCCGCAAGTAGTCTATGTTTGTGCTTGCTTCTATGACTGCACAATGAGGTTGTCAAGATAGACCAACATAATGTGGATGAGGTCATGCAAATAGTGTGTCATGGCACGCTGGAAGGTGGCTCCAGCGTTCTTTATACCAGAGGGAATTACTTGATAGGAGAATGTGCCCCACGGGGTTGTGAATGCAGTCTTGTCACGATATTATTTCCGGATCTGGATTTAGTTATATCCAGAAAAACCATTCATGAAGGAAAAGATCTCATGTCCAGCGCATGCATCAATAATCTGATCGATGAAGGGTGTTCTGAAGTTGTTTCTGGGACACACCCCATTTAGATCATGAAATTATATGCAAACGTGGGTGGTACCCTATTTTTTATTCACAAGAACAGGATTTGATACCCAAGTGGTGTACGCAATGGGGTAAATGAATTCGACTGTGGACAGCTTTTCAATTTCAGATTTGACCATAGAAGTTTTGTACGGGTGGATGGGCCATTTATTTTGGCACATGGGGGCCACGTCGAACCCTGTGTTAATGTGGCATTCCACAATGGATGGATACAACCTGGGCATTTCAGTGTAGGACCAGGAAAAGATGTCACAAAATTCTTGGAAGAGGGATTTGTAGGCAACAACTTCTTTCGGGGAGCAGGATTCCCCCAGCATGATTTCTTCAACAACCTCAGGATTGGTTGAGATGTTGATTTTCATGGTTGGTGAAATGTTGGCCATGTTCCCTTTGTCAAAGGTTTTTGGTGTGAGAATGGGATTTTTGAACCAGTCGACTTTCCCATGAATGAAATATTTGGTTTCCACAGAAAACTGGTCAGACTGTGACACAAGTTCTTCGGGGAGGAAGAATAAGTGATGGTGCATGTCGTCCCATGGGTATTCTAGGGTAGTTAAGGATTCAAGTATCTCCTCATAGTTGTGAAATAAATGAAGAGATAGGTTTGATGGACTGTCGGTGATGGTGGAGACAAGAGGGTATGTAGAAACGGACATCTAAAGAAGGAGGTGGGGGGTGAAATTCTTTGATCAGAGTGATATCATATTCAAGGGAATGTTGTTGAAGGTTGGATAGATCCATTCAGAACTCAGACAAGTCTTGGTAGTTGTAAAAATAGTGCCCATACAATCCGTAAAGGGAGCAAGCATGGATTGTTCTCAATGACTTGTTTCTCACTATTGTCCAGCTTGGGAGTTCAACCATGGGGAGGTTTTCCATTGTATCCATGGCATCCAAATGTGCATGAATTATGGGAATTTTAGTGCAGTTTAGAATTGGATGGCCCTGTTCTTTGCAGACGGCGCAAGGTGGGATCTATCGAGGTTTAGCGATAGCTTTCGCATTTTTTCCTCTGTCCCTTTTTGGGTGGGGTGGTACGGGTGTAGGTGCGGTGGTTGGTTTTTGCGAGCCGGGTGGAGGATGATATTTGACCGCAATGGGTTGCACAAGGATTATTACTACCTGGGGAATTGGTGTTTCGGCCAGTGGATCAAGGTACCAAACGGGAATTCCCAATGTAAAATTGTATAAGTTTAAGGTAGCCATTATTGGTTTACTCATGACACTAGGTGGGGGAAAGAGGAAGGGAATTGTGTGGACTAGGGAGTACCTCGGATAACTCCCTGATCATTGCATGTGGGGATGAGGTTGTGGTGGTGCCTACGCATAATGCTACGGATATGGATGATGCTACGACTGTTAATGGTGTTGTGACTGTGGATGGTGTTGTGTTTGCAGTTGGGGTTGTGGCTGTGATTGATGTTTGGGTGCAGCAACCTCTATGTCAATTAGCACTGTTCTCCTGGCTAATGTGATGGGGTCATGTGGGAGGATACCTTGGGATTTAGTGGGGTGGCCATCATAAGCCCATGGAGTAGTGGACGATGGTTGCAAAATTGGGGATCCAAGCTTCTATGAGACTAAGGTAGACATAACGCATGTGGATGCCCCCTCATCCACTATGCACTAGTGCACGGCCAAATTCTAGATGGAAACAGGGATTTGGAAGGCAGTGGTTGATGGCATCTATGGTTCTTCATTCTATGTTTCAAATGTGTTCAACTTGGAGCTTGAGGGGTCTACAATGCCAAGGGCGGATAGTAAGGCTTTCTGCTATGTTCGAAAAGTTTTGAGTACCTCAAGAGAAGACATGGAGGTAGGTATTTGGGCTAAATCATCCACGATGATGTAACTTAAAACAACTCTAGCTGTGACATTTTTGGCAATCCACCGTATGGGGGGCATAGAGGGAAAGGGGGGAGCTGAAGAGGTGTATTTGCTATTTTGGACGTAGATGTCGCCGATGCATTAGAGGAAATTTCAATTTAAAATGGGCCTTCCAAAAATTATACAAATTCCATGTCATCAAGTATTAGCCAATCAAAATGATTTGAAATTAAAAAAGGGAGCACCTCTTAAACAATTTTTTAATATAAATTTGGGGATAGGTATCATAAAAAAAACTACGTTTTTTGTTTGTATTTTCAACATATCTCCTTGTTTGTTTACTCAAATTTCAACCAGGAGAGCTTGATCGATGTGGAATTTAATTCTACATCCAACAAGTACCCACTCGACATACTTTTGACGCGCCTCGCTACTGCAAAAACAAGAAATATCTTAAAAGAACATGATGATGACATCATCATCACATTTTTTCAAGGATTTCTTGTTTTTTGGGTAGCGGGGCCCATCAAAAGTATTCCAAGTGGGTACTTGTTGGATGTGGAATTAAATTCTGCATCCAAGGAGATCTCTCGATAGAAATTTGAGTAAAAACACAAGGAGATATGTCGAAAATACGAACAAAAAAGTAGTTTTTTCTTTTCTTCCTCCAAAATTAATAAATATTATTTTATTATTTTAATTATTATATCATTAATTTTCCTTAGGAGGCCCCTTTTGAGTTGAAATTTCCTCTAATGTGTCACCGGGTTGGTGTTGATGTAATTGTAACTTCAGAATGTATTCACTTGTATTTCTTATATATTGTAACCTGATGTTTATTCTGGAATGTACTTGTGTCATGCCATGCCTCAATGTTCCTATTGGGAGGTTCTATAATGTAAAGAAGTCTTGTCAAGTCATTGTGGGTAACCCTGCTACTGATCAAGGGTTAAAGTCCCCATAGTTCCGGGGCACTAGGGTTATTAGACTCATGTAGTGAAGTTGACCCTAGTTGGGTTTAGTCAAGTTGAGAACTAGTATAAATAGAGAGCTAGCGTCTCTATTTATCACAAACTCAATAACACTCAGTTGTAGTGCATAGATGAGGAAGAGAAAAACACTGGGGCAAGGAAGAAAGAGGTTACTACTGTCAGGAGATCATCTTACTATTTTGGGGTTTTACTTTTGGTGTTTATTCTATCTCTGAGGAAGTTGTGGAGTTTTCTCCATTTATGGTTTCCTTGAGGAAAAACACTATGTTCATTGTCTCTTGTGTTTGATTGTTGTGCTTGTTTTTCTCTCCATTAAAGATACTAATGTTATGCTAGCTTAATGTTAAAAATCTAATATGGTATCAGAGCTAACCTGAGAAGAAGACACTGTGTAGCTACGAGAACTAGGACTTCCTACTTTTTGGATCTCTCTCCATAGATTTTCAGCAAAAGAAGGTTGCAATAAATCTCCTCCCTAGGGCGCATGTTTTTGTCAAGATATAATCGAATACTGAGGTTTTTCACTTTTGGACCTGACACTATTGCCGAAAATTAGGGCTTTTCACAGAAGTGGAATTTTTCAGTGAGCCCAGGCCTAGATTGATCTCCTCCTCAAAATAAAAGTTAGGGATCAAAATCAAATCATTTGGTTGGATAGAACTCTGGAAAAGCAAAACCCTAATATGCCCCTGAACCTGCTCTATAGGATTTCAGGGCGAAATCCAAATTCAACATATTGACCTCGTAAGATCTAAATATTTTGTATTTCCATTTGAGGTTCTTAGTTAAGATGTCTCATCATACCAAGCTTGATGAAAAGCTTGAGGGAGATGATAACTTTTGAGCCTGGAAGTATAGGATCTCTCTCGTCCTGGAAGAAAATGAGTTGGACTCCTATATCAGTGAGGGGGTTCCGGTTCTAGAGGGAGATGAGGCAAAGGCCTTACATAATAAGAAGCTGGTTATGGAAAAGAGGATCATTGTTGATTCTATCAAGGATCACCTCATACCATAGGTGTCCTCCCTCAAGAAGCCTAAAGGTATGTTTAATGCCCTAACCAAATTGTTTGAAGGAAAGAACATAAACTGGAAGATGACTCTAAGAAACCAACTGAAGAATGTAAAGATCCAGAATGCAGAAACCATCTAGTATTACTTTACAAGGGTCTCTCAGATCAAGGAACAGCTATAAGTAGTAGATGAAGAAGTGAAAAATGCAGAGATTGTAATGACCACCTTGAATGGCCTCCCTATGTTATGGGACTCCTTCATTCAAGGAATCTGTGCCGAAAAGAAGTTAGTCAAGTTTAGCAGACGATGGGAATAATTCTCTCAAGAAGAAGCTCAGATAGCAGCTCAAGAACATAATATGGGAAGTGAATATCAAGCTCTCACAGTACACTCCAAGAAAACCAGAAGAAGTTCTCATCACCCCAGAGGTAAGAATTCTCATCAAAGAGATTTCACTACAAAATATTTGTCCAAATTAAGATGCTATACATGTGATGAAAGAGGACACTTTGCTAAAGACTATCCTAGAAAAAATATTAACTCCCATAAGAAAAAGGGAAAAAAGAGAAGACATCATTCTCATGCTGCAGAGGATTATGAACCTTCTACAAAGAGAACCAGATATGAAATTGAAGGTTCTTCAAGTGATGAAGAATATGTCTTGATTTCCACTCTCACGGGAAACATTAATCATGGAGGGAGTGATTGGATTATAGACAGTGGGGCTTTCAAGCATATGACAGGATTCAAGGAATCCTTTGTAAAACTATCAGAACATGAATCACTTCATAAGGTGAAGCTCGGATATGACTACCAGTATCCAATAAAAGGTAGTGGGGAATCCTCCTATAAGCTAGACTTCTGAAAATCAATGATATAGAAAGAAGTATTGTTTGTACCAGGACTAAAGAAGAAACTCCTCTTCATATCTACATTAGATGCAAAAGGAATGAGGGTTGTATTTATAGATGGTCAAGTCATCATTTGGCCAAAAGGAAAGACTATTGATGATGCAGTAGTTATTGTAGAATAGGAAGGAGGATTGTACAAATTGAAGGGCCATCCAGAACAAGCCTTGGTCCATAATACAATAGATCCAAATGAACTTTGGCATAGAAGGCTTGCACATGTGCATTACAGAGCACCGCCACTTGCAAGAAAAGCTGTTGAAGGCCTTCCAGAAATACAAGAAAAATATGATGGGGTCTGCAAAGGATGCACGAAAGGAAAGAACACAAAGAAGACATTTCCAAGTAGTGAGAGAAAAGCAAAGGGAATCTTGGAAATCATCTACTCTAATGTATGCGGACCAATTTCATCAAATTCACTAAGTGGGTATGCATACTATGTTTCCTTTATTGATGAATTTTCTAGGAAGACATGGATTTACTTCATGAAGAACAAAGATGAAGCGTTTAGCAAGTTCAATGAATTCAAATCCTTGATTGAGAACCACACTGAAAACAGGATCAAGACCTTTTGATCAGATAATGGCGGAGAATTCACATCAAATGAATTCAAAGAGTTATGCAAAGAATTAGGGATTAAGAGGGAGTTGTCCACTCCTTAGAATCCACAACAAAATGGGATTGTAAAAAGGAAGAATCGAATTATCATGGAAGCTGCAAGAGCTATGCTTCATGATCAAGATCTTCCTATGCATCTCTGGGCAGAAGCTTCCAGAATAGCAATGTATGTATAGAACCATACTCCAAATAGAATACTCAAGAACAAGAATCCTGAAGAAGTCTTTTCCGGTAAGAAACTAGAAGTTATCCATCTCAGAATATTCGGTTGTCTAATGTACATACACATTCCAAAAGAGAAGAGGACTAAATTAGATCCTTCAGGAATGAAGGGTATATTTGTGGGATACTCTGAAAGCTCAAAGGCTTACAGAATATACTTCCCAGGATTCAAGAAGATTGACATTGGTAGGGATGTAATCCAGCTTACAACAAATCCAGAAAGAGACCTGCTGAAGTTCCTAAAGAATCGGAAGCACCAAGAAGTCATGATGCAACCATGAATGAAGAAATTCAAGAAGAATATTGAGAATTTGAAGAATTACAAAGACATATAGATCCACCTCCAGAGAATAATCCTCACAAGAGGAAACCTGCTTGGGTATGAGAAGCTATCCAAGGTGTGGAAAGATATGGGGCTCTACAAGAGAATCACAGAGAAAGGAAAAGGACCAAATCTTGCTCTGGGTATGTAGCATTACTATGTGATTTCATTGATAAAGAACCTTCCAATTATGAATAAGTGGCAAAACGGAAAGAATGGAAGGATGCTATGATCGAAGAGTATGAATCGATCATGAAGAATGGTGTTTGGGATGTTGTCCCAAGACCAAAAGGGAAGTTAGTTGTAACTTCCAAATGGATCTACAAGATCAAGCATGCTGTATATGGTAGCATAGAAAAATATAAAGTAAGATTTGTTGCTCGTGGTTTTTCACAGAAAGAAGGAATAGATTATGAGCAAACCTTTCCACCTATAGACAGATACACTTCCATCAGATCAGTACTTGCTTTGGCTGCAATAATGAAATGGAAGATACACATATGGATGTCAAGACTGCTTTCTTGAATGGTGTAGTAGAAGAGGAATTGTATGTGGAATATCCACTCGGTTTCGCGAAACATGACAGAGAGTCTCATGTATGTAGATTGAATAAAGCTTTGTACGGTTTGAAATAGGCACCCAGGACATGGTACGATAGAATTGACAGCTTTCTATCCAGTCTAGGCTTTGCCAAGAGTAAAGTAGATTCCAACCTTTACTACAAGGTTGAAGATGGAAACCCAGTGATGCTCCTACTGTATGTAGATGATCTATTTGTAACAAGCATGGATGGGTTGATTGTTTCTACGAAGAGAAAGCTTTCTGCCGAGTTTGAAATGAAGGACTTGGGTATGATGCATTATTTTCTAGGCATGGAGGTGTGGCAAAGTGCAGATGGGATTTCCCTAGGACAAGGGAAGTATACACTAGAGATCTTGAGGAGATTCGAGATGATGGATTGCAAGGCTATGACCACACCTATGGCATCAAACCTGAAGCTATTGAGTCATGATTCATCAGAAGTGGTTGATGCCACAATGTATCGTCAAATGATTGGGTCCTTGATGTACCTAATGAAAACGAGACTAGATATCTACTTTGCTATTAACACCTTGAGCCAGTTCTTGATAGATCCAAGACATGTTCACTTGATTGCTGCAAAGCATATTCTGAGGTACCTAAGGGGTACAGTTGACTATGGGCTTAAGTATGATGCAAATCAAAAGATTAACCTGGAGGGTTATGTTGATTCGAATTGGGAAGGCAGTGCTATCGATAGGAAGAGCACTTCAGGGTGTTGCTTCAATATGGGATCAGGTGTGATCTCCTGGTTTAGTAGGAAGAAATCTTGTGTGGCACTGAGTATAGCTAAAGTATAGTATGTCGCAGGTTGTTCAGCTAGTTGTGAGGCAGTGTGGCTGAGGAAGCTACTGTCTGATTTATTTGATCTCTAGTTGGATGCTACTTGTATGCATTGTGACAACCAGAGTTGTGTGAAGTTGTCAGAGAACTCAGTGTTCCATGACAATTCAAAGCATATCGAGATCAAGTACCACTATATCAGGGATATGGTGCAGAGGGGAGCAATAAAGCTCTAGTATGTTGTGATGAATGAACATATAGCTGATGTGTTGATGAAGCCATTGGACAGAGTGAAGTTTGAGTACTTCAAGGAGAAGCTTGGTGTTCTCTGGATCGATGTCCCTTCGAAGGAGAAGTGATGAGTCCATGATCCATTCTGACATGGTGAGAGGATTGGTTTTTTCCATGGTCAGATGTAAGGGCTGATCCATTCTGTCATGGTGAGAGGATTGGTTTTTTCCATGTCAGATATGAGTGTTGAGACATTCTGATATGACTATAGGATTGGTTCCTACATGATCAGATATAATGGCTATTGCCAATCTTGGAATGGAGGTTCCTGGTCAGTTATCAGGAATACTTGGTCTACGACTGAGGGCCATTCTGATATGACTGCAGTATGTGTTCCTTCATGATCAAATGTGAGCACATAGCCATTATGATGTGATTGAGGGATGTGTTCCCACTTGATCAGATATAAGGGCTGATGCCATTCTCTTGGAGAATGGAGGCACCTGGTCAGTTACCAGGAACCCTCAACCTAGGGTTGAGAGCCCTTCTGACATGGTTGTGGGAAGTGTTCCCCCCATGGTTAGATGTAAGTGTAGATCCCTTCTGACATGGTTGTGGGATGTGTTCCCCCCATGGGAAGATGTAAGTACAAAGCCCTTCTGACATGGTTGTGGGATGTGTTCCCCCCATGGTCAGATGTAAGAGCAGAGCCCTTCTGACATGGTTGTGGGATGTGTTCCCCCCATGGTCATATTTCAGTGCAGAGCCCTTCTGACATGGTTGTGAGATGTGTTCCCCCCATGGTTAGATGTAAGTGAAGAGTGCTTCTGACATGGTTGCAGGATGTGTTCCCCCCATGGTCAGATGTAAGTGTGGAGCCTTTCTGATATGGTTGCGGGATGTGTTCCCCTCATGATCAGATATGAGTGCAGATCCTTTCTAGTGTGATTATAGGATTGGTTCCTACATGATTAAATGTGAGTGTTGGGCGTTCCTTTCTGATATGGTTGCGGGATGTGTTCCCCCCATGGTCAGATGTAAGTGTTGGGTAGTCCATTTTGACTTGGTGTTAGATATAAGTGCTGAAGAAGACCTACATGGAGGCTAGGCCTACAACCAACATGAGAAATGGCTAGCTCTATAGAACTTCCTGTGATGAGAAGAATCATGATATAGCACCCGTGATGATCCAGTGATGATGATCCAGCAGTGATGATCTAGATTGAGTGATGATCCAGATCTAGAGATGATGCTCTAGTGATGATGATCCAAATCTTGTGATGATCCAGATCCAGTGATGATGATCCAGATCCAGTGATGATCCAGATCCAGTGGTGATGATCCAAATTGAGTGATGATCCATATCCAAAGATGAAAGATGACTTGAAGATGAAGATGACAACAAATTAACAATGATCCAGATGATACAGAGAAGAAGACTTGTGCTAATCAATTGTGTCGAGAGAACACCTTCCTAGTTAAGAGGGAGTGTTGATGTAATTGTACCTTCTGAATGTATTAACTTGTATTTCTTATATATTTTAACCCGATGTTTATTCTGGGATGTACTTGTGTCATGTCATGCCCCAATGTTCCTATTAGGAGGCTCTATAATATAAACAAGTCATGTAAAGTCATTGTGGGTAACCTTCCTATTGATCAAGGGTTAAAGTCCTCATAGTTCTAGGGCACTAGGGTTATTATACTCACCTAGTGAATTTAGCCCTAGTTGGGTTTAGTCAAGTTAGGAATTAGTATAAATAGAGAGCTGGCCTCTCTATTTATCACACACTCACTCACACTCAGTTGTAGTGCATAGTTGAGGAAGAGAAAGAGACTGGGGCAAGGAATAAAGAGGTTACTACTGTCGAGAGATCATCTTACTATTTTCAGGTTTTACTTTTGGTGTTGATTCTATCTATGAGGAAGCTGTGGGGATTTCTCCACTTATTGTTTCCCTGAGGAAAAACATTGTGTTCATTGTCTCTTGTGTTTGATTTTTGTGCTTGTTGTTCTCTTAGTTAAAGATCCTAATGTCATGCTAGCTTAATGTTAAAAATATAATAGTTCCTTGTTGGTTTCGTACTGATTTCGTCTGGTCTATAAATTGACCTCTTAAGTTGTCATGGCTAGCAGGTGGTGAACACCTACTAGATCTCATCACTCCACCTTGCAGTAGAACTCCTCCCCGATACTTCACCTTTGGAAGAACGACTCCTCCAACTTGAAAAAACAATAAAAGACAGCCAAGATACCCTCCAAGCCATCAAAGAAGCAAAAACATGGTCAAAGGCCCATTATGACTCCCATGTCCACCCTCGCACGTTTAGCGAAGGAGATATGGTTCTGTTCTATGACCAACCCAATGAAAAGTTGGGAAAAAATAAGTTCAATTCAATGTGATATGGCCCATATTTCATCCGCTGTTGCCTCGATAAAGGGGCATACACCCTTACTGACTCTGAAGGACAACTCTTGGAGAATCCCCCAACTCTTGGAGAATCCCCGCAACAGGCTCTACCTCAATATATTTTATGCTTAACATCACCAATGAGTTGCTTGATTTTCCCTTTTTGTTTTTCAACATTTTTTACTGCAAGTTAGGGGCAGCACCATTAGCTACTAATCCAAAGTCATGTGGAACCTATTTGAGACACCTCTCACACCTCCAAGATCAAATTTCCATCTTGTATATTCTAATGAGACCATCGTCTCATGTTTAATAAGTAATTTTTGGGACCACTTCCCAGAAGTTACCTCGATTTATGAGCCACATCGTTGTGGTGTAAGTGTCTTTGGACCTGTAATTGCATCATACTTTCCTACCACCACTCATGCTAGTTCCCAGCCCACTTCCCATAAGGCACATCATTTCATTTTAACATATAGTTGTCTAATCCGCCCACTGCACCTTATGCGGGTTTTCGGACCATTTTCCGGAGGAAGGATCATTTCCTTTTCATGCATTTGGCATATAACTACCTCTGGACTTTCACTCACATCACATGTAGTCAATTATATCCACCATAACTCACAATAAACTCTCCTAACCTTTGTCCAAGAGCCACCTTGGTTTCTGTGCCTCTACCACACCGACTCGCATGCCTCAGCCACAATCTATCCTGTGCATGTATTGGTATGTTTAAGAGCCACTTGTTCCATCCATACTACATGGATGAACTTTGGACCACTGTCCACTGTCCCATCATAGGGGCACCATCATTTCCCCCTCGATAGGTTGGCCATAGTGGAGTTTCTTTTAAGCTCTCTCCTGACTCCTAAAAGAATGAAAAGGTTGTTGAGTGTGGCTACTTCCTTTCCCATTCATTAAAGTATAGGAAAGGGCATCTACATCGTCTCATTTATCTCCTTTTGCAAGACATGTAGACCATCAAATGAAAAGGACCATCTTGGCACATTCAAGGCAATACTATTCCCCTCTACATCCATTTATTCTTTCTCGAGCAGAGGGGTTGAAGTTTGCGAAAAATCTCACCATGGATTGTTCTTAAGCTCTTTTCCAGCCTTCTCATCAAGAAAAGATTTCCGAGCAAACTTGGTTTTTTTCATGCTCGTAAAAGTATGGAGGTTCCCCATGGGCGTTAGTTTTGGGATGGGGAGTGGGTGCAGTTTCTACCAGTCCTTGGACTGGTAATGGGTTTTGGAGGACCATGGGTGGAGGCCCTGGTGGTGTTGGGTTTGGTTGACCTTGGGCTACCGTATTGGTAGCATGTTGAACCTAGTTGTGAATGGATTACTTGGAATGACCCATCAAGGGGAATTCATGTGTATAGTGCTCGTAGACCTCACACAACTTGCATGGCTGATTTGTGCACAATGAAGCATTGCGTCTAGGTGCGTTTGGTTGCGGAGGATTTTGGGCTGGCAGGTTTGCCCCAGCATTGTTGGAAGGGTTTGGTTGTTGAATTCCTCCCTGCAGTTGATTGTTGCCTTGGTTTTGGACTCGGTTATTTCTTTCTTTCCCTTGTTGGTTATTGGGGGATGCCTGGTTAGGATGGTTTTGCTGTGCAAACACTTATCCTAAAGGTGTTGGAAGAGTGGGGGCGGGGGGGTGTAGGTGCCACAAATGTGGGAATTTGTCCTAGATATTTTTGTACCGGCAAAGCCAATGCCCATGCATACTCTGATGGTGCAGGTTGTGCATAAGAAGTTGTGGCTCCGTACTGGGACATCATTTTTGTATAGTCTGGACTTTTGTTTTGGTAGGAAACACTGGGGGTGTTGCTTGGTTGTGGTGGTATTGTAGGTGGTGTCAGACAGTGCTATGGTTGGTGGGAGACAGAACCTATGATGCCATCTATGGCATGGGATGCCCCCGATGCATCCCAATAGGAGGTGCCTACGCGGGGAGTGTCTGGAATGACAGTGTAAAGGTATCCAGGCTGTGCGTAGATCAGATCAAACTGTTGGCCTTTCAATATGGCCTCCTCTTCGAACTGGGGACATTCGAATGTGATGACCTTTTCTATAGGTGGTAACAAATTTTTTAGGAACCAATATTGGAATATCCTTTCATTAAGTTGAATCTTGCACAAACTACAGCGTCGCCGCCACTCATGAAAGCCAAGGATTTAAATTTGGGTACTTGGCTTGTGGTAGCTCAATGTACCACTTGGCTACATCACCTATGAGGGTGCATTGGAATAGTATGAATCTGATCGAATCATCTATGATGCTATTTGATGAGCACCATAGATGAAACGTCATGATATGGTTTTGGGGGCACTCCCCTGCCTTCCCTTGAAACTTGGGAATGTATGAGGGGAGTTTGGTTGGCATGGGGGGCCAAAACATTTTATGGTGGATAGGTTCATTTGTTAACCGAGCCAAATCAGGCAAGTTGAGGCATTCCATGAAAGGAAGGTTTGACCCAAGGTTGATGTAAGATGGGGAAACAATGGTGGTGGGGTTTTTATGGACATGATGCACCTACATAATGGGGGGGTACTTGTGGCACTGTTATGGATGGGCCACTGCCCCCAAGTGTGGTAAATAGAACTATGTGAGTGGAAGGTCCACTGCCCCCATGTATCACAGGCGGGGAAGTGTAGGTGGAAGGGTAACTACCCGTGACTGCCCCAGGCATGCCAAGTGGAATAATTTGAGTGGTTAATGTGGGTGGAGGTATCTAACTTATGACTATTTGCATGACTATGCTAGGGCCACCATCAGGGATTTTGGTGGTGGTGTGGGGTATGGATATGGCTCCAGTACCAATCTCTAAGCCGAAAGATGGATCTGGGTTTGCACCAGCCATGGGGCTAGATGGTGCAATATGTAGGTCTATCTCACATTGGTATGATTCTGAGTCTAAATCAAAGGCTATGTGTCATTCTGATGGTGTAGAGGGTCATTGAGAATGGTCTCAACAATGTTGGTTTAAGGACCCAAACTGTGGTCGATCACCTCTCAGGCATGAGGAAGAACATGGGGGATCAATTGTGTCTGATTTGTATGTGAAGTGGTGAAATACGATAATGACTTTTGGACCTCAGTTTTAATGGCTTCCTATTTTCTTTCAGGTTGTCACTCGGCCACCAAGACTACCAGGAGACAACGCTTGGATTTTTCCTCACGGGAGTGCTAGTCAATTGGTGGGGGTCGTTGCCCATTTTTCTTGGAAATTCCTCTCCGCTACCAGCTACTTTGGGGTTCTCGTGGTCTCCTCATAATGATTTTCTAGGCTGAGCCTAAGTACTTCCCATGGTTAAGGTAGTCAGGGACTTATGTCCTCAAATACTGCAACTGTTTGAATTAGTGTAAATTATAAATTTTAATGGCTAGCTCAGCGTCATGAACTGAGTTTGGTTGTTTTATGTTGTATGGTTTGTGTGCATGAATTTTATATTTTTGTTACACTTAGTGGCTGCTTGTATGGTTTATGAATAGTCCACAAATATCGTATTGCAGAACTTGTAACATAAATAAGTTGTTTATGATAGCAGTAAATTGTGAACAAAAGCTTGAAGACATGTCATACCTGAATCTAAATATGAACTTGACTAGGTGACTTCCTTACACTTTTATTTCTCTTCAACTAGGAAAGAGTACTGGGTTCTCAACATAATGGGACTAAGCCCATCCGTAGATCCTTAGGTCACTCTCCAGATGCAAGGTCGATCAACAGGGAGGACATGAACGCCATGAAACCCCCATCGGTCTCCACCCCTTATATCTTCCAAGTCACCCGTTTTCAATGGTTTTGAAAAATCACAGGTGAAGTGCCTATTACTATAAAAGCTTCACCCATCGTCTTATCCAATAATACCCCGAAGGGTGATGATTGGGTAGAGGAGGAAAGGCTAGGAAAGATATTAATTTCAAATCAAGAATTGAAACCTATAGTAATTTTATCCAAGTTTTAATCAGATTTCTTAACCAATTAACCATTTGATTTAACAGTGATTTACACAGGTTGTAATGAAATAAATAGAGACTGAAATGAAATAAATATAGACAGATTGATAGAGGCAGCTGACTCACACTGACAATCCCAATAACTTTAAAAATATGAATCTGAGAGACAGATTGCTCTTTTCAGGGGAAATGTGGAGAGGGGGTCACCAAATTTTCTCCAAATTAGGGGAGGGGGTCGCTCAAAAACTACAAATAGGAGCGATCTACTTTTAGGGATGAAGTTGGACCTTTCGGGCCTGAATGAGTGACCTGGTCGCACCTTTCAACCCGATAAGAGCGACCTGGTCTGAAAGATGTTTTTTTTTTACCTGAGCCAGGACCAGCCGATAGTAACCTGTACTATGGCAGAATGGGCTTGGATTGGCCTTAAGAGGGCTCAAATATGAATTAAAGTGCATAAAAAGATAGATTTAATCTATATTTGAAAGAAAACTAAACTAGGGCAAAAAAAACCTGAAATGCATAAATTAAACCTAGGGATCCTATGGGATCGACCTACTATGGTCGCCAGATCTATAGTAGGGATTTCGCCCCTGCTACAGGCAGGAACAACTCCCTTTCGTCTATAGCACAGAAGGATAGGGCTCCTGCTAGAATGGAAAGAATAGAAAGAAAACTAAATAAAACCCTGTAGACAAGGTTAGGGCCAAGCTCCAAAACCCTGCACAACATTGTTAGCAAACAAAGGAGCTGCAAGACATCAATGGAAACCTGCAATAGAAATATGAGAAATAAACCTACAAGAAAACTATAATAAAAATGACATTAAACAAAGCTTATACCTTCTCTTGTTGAAATGGGCCACCATGCCCTAGCTTGGGGGAGTGATCCATCGGATCTCAACTCATGTGCATTAAAAGTTTAATTAATGCGTTTAATCAGTTTACTTAATTCCTTAAATAGCATTAACATCAATTGAATGCTTAGAAATAGAAATGAACATCAAACTGAGATAGGAATGAGAAACAAAAAATGAGAACAACAAAACTGGTAAACATATATAAAAAGAAACATGGAATTAGATAGTCACAAACAGAAGTAGATAACAGAGTTTAGCCCCTTCACTAGGCTACATATCCAAGTCCCTCTCCAATGGGTACCGATCCGATTAATGGTTTTAAAATGGTACAAAATGGTTCTGGAATCAACTTCAGCAACTGTAAACAGAATGTTGTACAAAGTCTTTAATACCTCTCTTGAAAATTACAAAATGGTTTTCAGAAAGCAAAGAAAACCAATTATAACAGAGAATAGTCGACTTCAAAAAGAAACAGCATCTGGACATTTCAAAGCGAAGCTCTCCAAGATTCTCATAACAGAAAATGAAGCTATGTGCTCTAACAATCTGAATCTCTCCTTCTTGTGTCGCTCGAAATGTGGCCAACATATTCTATTTAAGCATTTAGCAAGAGGATCCGTAACGGACCACGGCTGTTATCTTCTTTATTATCGTTACAACCATATGCTAAAATTGAACCATGCAATCCCGCCAATTGCTACTCAAGCGTTATGTTACCACAACATTCCATATCCCTGAAATGTTGCAACCAACTCCATGCACATGTTGACTCACAACATGTGGCAATGACCGCCACGCTCATCTTCCAACTGGGCCACGCCATATGTAACGTAACTGTTTGATGTCACCATCAACTCCACAAAAGTCGTAGCATATGAGGACTTCGCCATATACCTGATTTGTTGTCACATTATACAAAGGTCACAGCATATAAGGTCTTCGCCATATACCCAATCCGTTGTCGCAGCATACAAGGGTTGCAGCATGTGAGTAACCTCCACGAACCATTCGATGTTCAAATTGACGATGCGCAAACTGCATGGCCCATGCTACAACTGCATGGCTCATGAACAACTGTGCTGCGTGGCCCATGTGATAGCTGATGCTATAACTGTACGGGCTATGCATATAATGTTTAGCATATGAGTTAAAACCATAGATTAAAACTATTATACCATATTGGATCAGTGTAATTTAAAGATGAATAATTGTCTGAATCATTCGTCCCCATTGGAGATCTTTTGGACCACCAAAATCTTGAATCATTATGCAAGTAAGTGAGGGTATAGCTCCCTCACTTTTCCAAGCTCCATCCATCTTGCTTTGCTAGGATGCATGCCTTTAAACCCCACTCGAAGGTACTTAGCATTCCCCCTGCGTGAAGTCCTTACATTTCTATCAAGAATAACATCATCCTGCAACTCTTTGATGTATTTAGGTGCCAGATCATCAACTAAAGGAATATGTATGTTAGTTTCCTCATCCATGATCATATGAGGCTCATACAATTTAAGATTCTCAACATTGACAACTGAATAAATTTGCATGTATGGAGGTAAATTCAAGTGTAAAGCATTAGTACTGATCTTTTCCAAGATCTCAAAAGGACCATACCTGATAGGCTTAATATGTTTACCTTCACCTTTCATTCTTTCTTTGGTGATATGTAACCAAACCCTATCACCAACCTGAATTTGATGATTAATTCGATGCTTGTCATGCCTGGCTTTGTACTTTGCTTGGCTCTTCTCCAACTATTCCTAAACTGCCTACTGCACTGCTTGGATTCTCTGAATGAACCTTAGAGCTTTATCTGCATCATGATGTCCATCCACTGCATCTTTGCCAAAAGAGAAGTCCATTGGTGTTTTTGGTAGATAACCAAAACAAGTTTCAAAAGGAGATCTTTTCATGGAAGAATGAACTGCATGATTGTAAGCATGATTTATATACTGCAACTGCTCATCCCAAAGTTTAGGATGTTTACTACAATATCCTCTGAGTAGCTAAACCACTATTCTGTTCACTACCTCGGTTTGCCCATCGGTCTGTAGATGAAAAGTTGTACTTTTCTTAATTTTAGTATCCATAAGCTCCCATAAAGTCGACCAAAATTCTCCCAAGAATCGGGAATCCTGATTAGATATAATAGACATGGGTAGCCCAAAATGTACCCAAACATTCTGAAAGAATAGATGAGTTGTTTGTTCAGCAGTGATCTATTTATTACATGGAATTAAGATACACATTTTGTTGAATCTATCCACAACAACATATAGGTAATCATGCGCTTTCCTAGACATAAGTAGTCCCCCTACAAATTCCATAGAAATAATTTACCAAGGATGAGAAGAAACTGGAATAGGTGTGTACAAACCCAATTTCCTATTGCTAGGCTTACTTGTTGCACACATAACACAACCTCTTATACATATAGCTACAATTTCCTGCATCTGAGGCCAATAATAATGATTCTGCAACAATGGCAGTGTTTTACTTCAAAATGTCCTGTAATCAATGAACTATGTGCTTCTCAGATCACATGCACTCTTTCTTTCTCTGGAATACAGAGTTTACCGAGGTGATAGAAGAGCTGATTATGCACATAATAGTTCTCTTCCTATTTACCATGTATTAGTGATGCATATACTTCCTTAAAATATTTATCTTCTGCATACTATTCAATATAACTTTCATGTGTTAATGAACTGTTTTGAAGAATGATTGAAGCATTTGTAGGAGGCCTTGATAACATGTCTGCTACCTTATTATGAATTCCCTTTTTGTACTTAATTATGAGATGAAACTGTTGTAAGAATCTCATCCATATTAAATGCCTACTTTGTTGTATTTTAGTTTGAGATTGTAAATATTGAAGTGGTTGATGGTCAATATGTATGACTGTTTCTTTTCCCATGATATAATGTTTCCACTTCTTCACACTTTGTACTAAAGCATACAATTATTTGTCATAGGTTGGATAGTTACTTACCGCAGTAGAGAATGTTTCTGAATGGTAACAGACTGGCTTCCTCCCTTGCATCAAAACAAATCCCATGGCAAACTCGCTGGCATCGGTTTCGATCTCAAATGGCTGCTGCAAATCTAGCAATGTCAGAAACTGGTGCTATGCTAATCCTTTCCTTTAAAGTGTCGAAGGATCTCTGATGCTTGCCTCCCCACTGGAAAATTTCTTTAATGCTTTTCAACGCATGTAATGGAGCAGCAATGGAAGAAAACCCAGAAATGAATTTCCTCCAATACTGAATTGCACCCAGAAAACTTCTAATTTCAGTAACGGTGTTAGGCTGTGGCCAGTTTACAATGACAACAACCTTGGCTGGGTCCACTCGCAGGTGGCCTCCACCAATAATATGGCCTAGATATACTAAAGAAGTTTTATCAAATTCACATTTAGACATCTTTACATAAAGCTTCTCCTTCTTCAGTACATCTAAAAATTTCTTTACATGCACAATATGCTCCTCCCAGGTTTTGGTAAACACAAGGATATCATCAAAATATACAATTACAAAATCATCAATGAATGAATGAAAGACATCATTTATGACCCGCATGAAAGTAGTAGGCACGTTACAGAGCCCGAAAGGCATCACAAGCCATTCATACAAACCCTGTTTTGTTTTAAACGCTGTTTTCCATGCATCATTTTCAGCAACACGGATTTGATGATACCCACTACGCAGATCCAATTTTATAAAATAAGTTGCATGTTTCAAATAATAAAGCAAATCATCAATGTGAGGAAGAGGATACCTATTTTTAATGGTGATCTTGTTAAGGGCCCTATAGTCGATGCACATCCTCCAAGACCCATCCTTCTTCGGAACCAAGACTATAGGAGAGCCACAAGGAGAAGTGCTTGGCCGGATGCCCCCCTTCTCAATAAGCTCCTGAACCTACTTCTTGATTTCCTCATTCTGCATTACAAACATCTGGTACATGGCTATGTTCAGGAGTGGCACATCCTACTGCAAATGTATCTCATGCTGAATCTCTTTCTTTGGTGGTAACCCTTTCGGATCTTGAAACAAATCATCATACTCAGAAATGATTTCGATCAGTTCATATCTATGTTTAGGATCACACCCTTCAAAATATTTAGAGATCTCATCATTTTTCACCTTAACCATCATTAACACAAAATTCTTACTAGCATTTACCAACCTCTTAATTTGTCCTACAGAAACTATTGCTAGATTGGTTTTTATCTTATGTGCTCATACAATATATTCTACACCATCTTTAAAAAGATGATACTTATTCTTCTCTCTATAAAATACTTCTTTCCGTTCATACAAATATGGAATCCCAAGTACAATTCCACAAATGTCAAGTGGTACTACATCTAGTTCTACCTCATCCATGAATTTTTCAGTAATTGCAAACTTTAATACACATTTCTTTGTAACTTGCAATCGTGTATCATTAGTAACCCAACCAAGAGGATAGGGGTTTTCATGAGGCATAGTAACTAAATGCAATTTCTTAACCACTTCATCTGTTATCAGATTTACTTGTGAACCACTATCAAACAATGTATCAATCTTTGTGTGATTTGCAATGACACGAACATGAAATAGTGCTCTTCTATTTTTATCATTTTTCTTAGAAGTAAATGGAAGATTTGTACTTGCACTAGAACTTGATTTTGCATCAATGGGAAGTGAGATACTTTTATTCTTACCCTGGATTCCGACAGCTGTAACCTTTGTTTCATCACTTGAGTTGGATCCTAAGTCCTGAATAATTGTTGCAGTACCTTTGGCTTTGTCGTTATCTTTGTTTCCTCCATACTTCTTTGGCCTTAACTCCGAATGAAGTTTCCAACACTTAGAGACATCATGTCCCTTCTAACAATGCGAACATGTAGGCTTGTCACCCTCTTTCTTAACAGTAGCCATCTTCTTTTTCCCTTGCTCTTGACCTTTTTATTTGCTGTCCAATTTAAAGGATTTCTTCACAAAAGTATCATTAGCATGCTTACCCCTAACTTCTAAGTGTGTATCTTGAACACATACATCATCCAAGGTACTGGGGTTAAACATCAACAAAGTATGTCGCAAAAAAGAATGCATGCCACCAATGTACTTAAGAAGAGTTTCCTGGGTATCCAATGCAACATTCAATGCAATAGCCCTCTTTCTAAATTCATGAGTATATTCTTGAATGCTTTGTCCTTTAGCTTTTCTAAAAGTTTGCCAGCTCATTATTAATTTCTGCATGTGACCTAAAGGATAAAATTGCTTTCTTAATATTTCAATGAATTCATTCCAAACTGAAATAATTTTACCATTTTTTTGAAGATCTTGTTGAATCTTGCTCTCCCACCAAGTAAGAGCCATTCCACTCATTCTCAAAGTGGCCAACTGAATCCTGGAAGGGTCATCAGTAATGCCCTGCACCCTGCAATATACTTCAAGCTGCTTGATCCAATTGTCTAACTTTTCAGCGTCTAAATCTCCATTATAAATTGGTAATTCAAATTTTACATCCAATTTGAAATAAGGCATATTAGGACTTGCATTATTTGAATGAGAAGTATGAGAAGAAGAGAAAGTTTGATTAGTTTCAAGAGGATCACCATCACCTCCTACTCCTTTACCCTTTTCTTCGTTCTTCACTTCTGCAACTTTGGATGAAGATCCTTCTTCTTTCCTCTTCCTTTCTGCTCGCTCATCGAGTAGAATTTCCATCATAACTTTCATGCTCATAAAAGCCTCCAGAAACTCAATTTCTGAAATAACAGGTTTTTTCCTTTCGGTATGTCCTTATTCTTCCCCGTGTGGACAAGACATGGTTCTTGAGAATTTTCTCCTTGGGCCATTCTCAGGATCTCCTTCAATTAATTCTCCTTCACCACGCTTTAACCTGAACTTGGTAAGCATTCACAAACTTGCACAAGCAGGTAACCTACTCTGATACCATGATATGATCCGTTGGATCTCAACTTATGTGCATTAAAAGTTTAATGAATGGGTTTAATCAGTTTACTTAATTCCTTAAATAGCATTAACATCAATTGAATGCTTAGAAATAGAAATGAATAGCAAACTGAGATAGGAATGAGAAACCAAAAATGACATCAGCAAAACTGGTAAACAGATATAAAAAGAAACACAGAATTAGAGAGTCACAAATAGAAGTTGATAATGGAGTTCACCCCCTTCACTGGGCTATGTCTCTGGGGCCCTCTCCAATGGGTACCAATCCGATTAATGGTTTAAAAATGGTACAAAATGGTTCTGGAATCAACTTCAGCAACTGTAAACAGAATGCTGTACAAAGTCTTTAATACCTCTCTTGAAAATTACAAAATGGTTTTCAGAAAGCAAAGAAAACCAATTATAATAGAGAATAGTTGACTTCAAAAAGAAACAGCATTTGGACATTTCACAGTGAAGCTCTCCAAGCTTCTCATAACAGGAAAAAAAGCTCTGTGCTCTAACAAGCTGAATCTCTCCTTCCTCTGTCCCTCGAAATGTGGCCATCATCCTCTATTTAAGCGTTTAGCGAGAGGATCCGTAACGGACCACAGCTGTTATCTTCTTTATTATCGTTACAACCATATGGTAAAAGTGAACCATGCAATCCCGCCAATTGCTGCACAAGCATTATGTTACCACGCCGTTCCATATCCCTGAAACGTTGCAACCAACTCCACGAACATGTTGACTCACAACATGTGGCAATGACCGCCACGCACATCTTGCAACTGGGCCACGCCATATGTAACGTAATCGTTTGATGTCACCATCAACTCCACAAAATTCGCAACATATGAGGACTTCTCCATATACCCGATCCGCTATCACAGCATACAAAGGTCGCAGCATATAAGGTCTTTGCCATATACCCAATCCGCTATCGCAGCATACAAGGGTCGCAGCATGTGAGTAACCTCCACTAACCATTCGATGTTCAACTTGACGACGCGCAAAATGCGTGGCCCATGCTACAACTGCGCGGCTCATGTGCAAGCGTGCTGCGCAGCCCATGCGATAGCTGCGCACCATGCTATAACTGCACGGGCTGTGCATATAATGTTTAGCATATGAGTTAAAACCATAGATTAAAACTATTGTACCATATTGGATCAGTGTAATTTAAAGATGAATAATCCTCCGGATCAGGGAGCACCTCTCAATGGATGGGGAGCTATGGCTCAATGGAGGAATGGAGGAGAGGGAGAGTGAATGACTTGAGAGGCAAAGGGTCTCAAGGCACTCACATGGGAAACATAACGATAGGGAGATGAGAAGTCATTTGAGAGTGACCCCCACCCCTCTATTTATACTTTTTTCTTAATATTTTTATGGTTTTAAGCCCATGGTTGGGGCTTTAGCCCCTTTTTTGGGCTTTTAGCCCCTTTTTCCCAATCTTTATCTCTTTTGGGGTTTTTAAGCTCCTTTGAGGGATTGTAGCCCCTTTTTGGAGGTTTTAGCCCATATGAGAGCTATTTTGGCTCTTTTTAGGGGTTTTAACTCATTTTTCATATTTTTGAGCCTTTTTGAGGGTGTGGGGGTCAAATGAGGGTTGTTTATAGATGTCCTTGGGTGGTGTAGGTCATGTAGAGCTTAGTGAGGGACTTTTTGGGTTAACAGGGTCCGTTACATCCACAAATACTTCTCTAAACAAATCCAGAGTTAGAAAAGCACACTTTGCGGGACTTATGTGTAAAAAAAGATGCTTCTGGTGTACAATGGAGATTGGACAGAGTTTTGGTATGCCTGAGTAGGATCTAATACCATATTTGAATTATTGTGCCACTTATTTTCAGACAATGAGTGCAATTGAATTGTATTATTATGCAGCGTAATGGAATGAAAAATACACAATCAAAAACACAATATAAGAATTGCTCAGTATATATAATTATAGTATAAACTTCATTAATTGCATCAGGATACATGAATGTTATATAAACGATAATTCGAGTCATGTGGGTAGAATTTGAATCTACCAACACAAGGCTGACTGACTGGCTAACTAGAACTGTCTCAATCAATATTGGAGTTAACTAATGTAACTCCATATGTCTAATTCCTTCTCTCAATCAATTAAACTATTTAAATTGATGAGGCAGGTGAGAATAGGAGCCTGACCCCATGCATCCATGCAAAACTAGCGCTTATTGAAATGGAGTACATCTAACTGAATGCAGCTGGATCATAGCTTAGTTAACTAGCTACCAACTACCAACAACTGAAGGAGGATGGTGGTAGCACTCCCAGTGGCTACTAAATTGTAGGGATTGGTCTTAGAGGCACATAATATGCTTCATGAGGATGCCGTCAGTTTCAATTAACCTATATATGTGTTCCCCACACTCTAGTGATTTTATACTAGTGGCACTAATAGTCCAAGTGGACCCAATGGTACTTATGGACCCAATATTAATTAATGACTCCTAAGTTAAGAAAATATAATCTATTAGACTAAGTATGGACAAGGGAGGATTATAAATCCTAACATGTATATCTTGTCATTAACTTGAGAATATAACAATGGAAAAGTATGAAGACACCACAAGAAAGATGGGTGTAGTTTTAGATTCTAATATTTTAGATGCAAATGGGAAAATGTTGCAATTAATTTGTTGTCTAGGATTATGTTTTCAATGCATACTCTTGTTCTATGCTAGAAACTGCATGATATGAATACCTTGGATGAGGTGCATTAGTCTACACCAATGTTCTTCCTTACAATGACATCCATAAATGTGGGGATAATCCAAATATGTAGGGGACTAATAGTGTAAGTTTGGATGTATAAATCGTAAATCAATATTTTATTAAATGTAAAGGATAACATGATAGATATGTATTTTGTGGAGTCAATATAAATTAAATTTGACTTCCTCAATAATACACCTTATAAAAAGGAAGTATGAATAGATTTAAGGAGGGGAATTAGTGGATGTATAATATGTATCATTGCATGCAATGGTTTCATATTATTATAATCATCTTAACAATATCTCTATTATATTTTTGTTGTATGTTATATTTTTGTTTTTTTCATCAATGTTCCTTCTATGAAATACATAGTATATTTTAATATTTTCTCTCATCTTCTCTTGGCATTTAATTCCTTTATATTTTAGCTCTCAATATTTCCATAATTGGTATCAAACCAAATAATCGCTCAATGGAGAGAATGTTTTGAAGCATAATTTAGGTTCAAATATCTGCGGCAATATACAACCTTCATTTGGGACAATTAGATTCCATTTTGTAATGACCCCAAAATTTGAAAATAAAAAAAAATTATCGGCTAATCATTTACTGCCCAACATGGACATTATTCAACTCTATGGAATGTGTAGTACTTTGTTTACAGTGTTGTAATGTCGTGAGTTGTTCTTACGTCCTCCTTTTATATTTATCGATGTAAATATTAATGTATTACTTACGTTGTTGTGATTTTGATTACTATTTTTACCTACGGTTACTCATTGATGTGTAAGTTATTCGATTATGCAGTTCATTGATTATAACATTTGATTACTGTCGTATACACAATTATGAATTAACTTTGTTATTGTAAAAAGGGGTGAAGTGGCGAGACTAGTTTCCCTTGTAACCACCTGAGAGGTAATAGTTTTTTGCTTGTCACATCAGACTTACTTAGTTCTTACAAACTGATCTATTTCTTTCCAATTTATGTGGAGGTGCACTTGGCGATGAAAAACTGCTCATAAAAGATGAACAAGCCATGATGTCCATTTCGTCACTAGCACTCAATTTTACAGATCTATTTTAGTGACTATATGATGGTTGTCTAGATGATGGTTAAACCAGGCTGGGTGGTTTTATAGCCTATGTTGCGCAAGTTGTTATTGCTATACTTACAGAATCTATGATAGTGACTTTGTCACTACTACACTAATTATTTATGTGGCACTTATTTACTATGGTACAAATGCTTTATAAAGTTGTTCACACTTTAACCTAGTCTTAGTGTATAGTTTTAATAGTTGGTGTAACAGATTGTGAAAAAAAACTTGGCCTAAAGTACTCCATGGAATATTTGATATGGCATGGAATTATGGCTTAAACACTATGTAATTCGATGGACAAATGGGGTTTTACAGTTCACTTTGTTTTGGAATAAGGTTTTATATGGTGGCATGAACTATACGATTATGGGTTTTAAAGCGTTATTGGCGGCCAGGGTGGCAACATAAATGTGCATGGGGAAATGTGGCATCCAAGCTTAGGTATTGGCTCAGTGCGTTGGTTTGGTCATTCACAACATAGAGGCGTGAGCTCTGCCTCTATGCTGTGTGGTGGTGTGGAACTTCAAAGGTTTGGCCGTAAACGACATGTATGTAAGCATTATTGGTTTTGGAATCATTGTTGTCTATTTGGTTTGGTTTCTAAGCGTACTCTCATATCATGGTCTATGCTCTGTGTTGCAGGTTGCAGGGTGTGGAAAAATTTGAGGGTCGTGATTCATGGTTAGGTTTGAGGAAAAACCATACCCATTTGGGTAAGCCTACTATAACAAGTGTTTAACTTGTTCCCTCATTTGCTTAGTTGTTTTGACAGAGTTATTACTCATTGTGGGTTTGGATGCTTGGCTCTGGTTTCTAATGGTTGCATTTTGGGATGGGCTCTGACTGTAAATTTAATGGATAAGCATCATGGATGCAATACGACTTGGGGTTTTTCCATGTTAGGGTTTAGTGCCTTCGGGCTGCAAATTTAATGTATTCATATTTGTTAATGTGAACTCTATTGTGGAAAACATGACTAGTATCTCTCGATAGGCTATGCATATTGTAAATAAGTTTATTTTATTAGAATGGGGCAGCATCATTTATTGCAATGGTTCAAGGCCGAGTTTAATTGATTGTGTCAAAACCTTAATGGTTTTGATAATGATTTGTGTTTGTATAAATAAACAATATTTGCATACTGTGTTGATTTCATGGTTATAATTATTAATGGACTGTGTGGATTCGCAATCATTGTTTGAGTTATTTGTAGGGATAAATGTTGACAGCATTGTTGGATTTTGGGCCATGTCGTATGTGGCATTGGCGTTCCTGCCATTTGAGATGCGATAGTGTATTGGTTAATTACATTATCAATTTTATGGATGAAACTTGTTCATGGATAAATCCTTATGTTAACAGGTAAGCGTTATGACAGGCTGTAACCCTTCAATGGTGTCCTTGCTATTCTTATAGTGTTGACATGGTTGCGTAAAATGTTTAAGGTTTTGTTAATATATATGGACGAGGGGCATAGTTTGAATGTGTAAACTTAAATCGGATATGACCTATGTGGAGTGAGTTGATGTATTTAAATTGCATCATGTGTGTGTGTGTGTGTGTGTGTATCTATATATATTGTGGATTGATAGTGGAACGCTATGGCATGAGGTAGAAGACTTAATAACGAATCCTGTAGGATTCATCATGGTGAATTGTAAAGAAACAAAGTTGACAAGAATTGATCCTGGGTCATTTATGGTTGTGAGGGTTTATAATAGTAAGGATTCGATTTGGGAACAACGCCTACAAGAATTGATCCTACGAACTCTATGTATTTATATTTAAGTTTTTAATGGATGTTGTACATAATATTATGGTTGATTTATTACATTGGTATTTTTGTTATGGCATGTGATTCTTATAATGTAGTTTGTAAATACTTAAAGGGTTTGATTTGTTATGCATGCAATGGATTTAATATATTGATAATTCCTTTACTACATACGATTTTGTGGATGTAGTTAGTAAAATAAAATGTGGTTTGATTTAATGTGAATTACATATTTTTTAAGCTTGGTTCTTCCTAGAAATATATATAGACCCTAAGAGGTCTTCGATGGTTTTTAATTTATCTTTAATACTTTGAATTTATGATTATCTGCAACATAGAATAATGTGTATATAATATTGGTTAATTAAAATACATTTATATTTACTATAATTTAGCTAACTATGTTTTATATTTAGGTTTTGTTTATAACTTAACCTGAAATAGTATTTTATTCCTAAGATTAGCTCTTCTGGAAATATGAAATCTGCCACTAGATTTCATACATAAATAAGCATATGGGCACTATTAGAGTAATTTCTAAGTTATAGGAAAACAAATTTTATGCTGTAAATAAATGCAGAACTAAGTATAGAAGAAGTAAACCTAAATAATTCTTAAACAGGAATTAATTTGCAAGCATAGGGTTATAAATAAAATTTAGACCCTTAGAGATTTTGACAGGAAACATTTGTAAACATAAGGTTAGAAATTAACATAAACACTTGCATATTCTAACTAGAAATTATAGTAGATATTGAAATGGAAGTAAAGAACATCATAGTTGAAAGGTGAAGCTATTCCAATGGTTGAAACATGTACACTCAATTACCTAGTATTAATAATTTACGGGAAGATCTGACCTTTGTATAGATGACCAAATCACTTGGGAACTACCAGGTTCCACCGAACCATGACCTGAAACCATTCCTGGTTTTAATTTGGATCCCCTTGAGCTGGTTCCAACATTCAAGTAGCTTAGAGCTCCTAAGGTAAGGCTTCCCTAACTGGTATATCAGTTCTGGATCAGTTCCCCTTTTTCCTCTTAGAAAAATGTTCTCCATGAAATCTCTTAAGAATAATCAGGCATTATAATGACTCCAAAAATATGGAAGAGATCCCCAAGCCTCTCTTTGGCTTGGGTTTTTATAGGCAGACCTTTTAGTCAAAGGGGTAGTTAAATCAAGAATCATTTGATTTATTGATTTAAGCCTTTTATTTAATTTAGGTACTTTTTCATATTTAACTTAGGAACTTTCAACTAGTTTCTATTTGGACCTTTGTAGGTATTATAATATTTAATTTTCTCTTAGTAACAGTAATAATAGAGGTAGTTTTTCCTTCTTTCTTACATTATTAATATTATTTATATGCTTACTCTTTATACATACCATGTATAAAATATATAATAATATATTATTTGTTAACATTTTTCTTTAGGTATCATATATTATGATCCCTAAACTTATGACACTTTCTTCATTAAGGTCATCAGGTAGGTGGTTAGGTCTACTATGCTAGGAAACTCTAAACATCCTTGCATGTTGGATTCCCTTGTATAACATGGTAGTTCTTCAGTACTCGATGAGATACAGAAATTCAAAATTTCATTTAATTACTTATAAATAAGTCAGATGAGATCAATATTTTTCTCGAGTCATTTTCACTGGACATAATTAATTCTTTTCAGTAAATCCTAGTGCTTATCTAGATCCCATACTCAACGCTAAAAACAGGGAGTTACAAACTTAGTGCATTCCAGATATCCTCGCTCAACACACAACATCTCATCATTCATGTGCTCCAAGGTCCACACCCAACACAAGTGCGCGCGCGCGCGCACACACACACACACACACATATCATATGCAATTTGGATTACTCCCAATATATCAAACAAATCATCATGTTCATATGCAGTGGGTTATTTGACCCCGTATATCAAAATAAAACATCAAGGCATCATCATAATAAATGGGGCTCATGCCCATAAGTGTTAGATCCAAAATTTAGGATAATACATCCCTCCCCACTTAGGACAACATTGTCCCTGGTGTTCTCAAGACTTAGAATTAAATCATGAAACAAGGCGAGGTAAGCGTTTCTCATGGTAGCTTCATTCTTCCAAGTAGCCCAATCGGCTTCAAAGTGCTTCCACTACACTTTCAACTAGACTATGCTGCGCTTCCTGAGCTGCACCTCCCTCTTTTCCAGTATATGCAATGTTTTAGGGGGAAAGTCCCCTTCAGGTTCGACTTGTAATAAGGACCAATCAATCACTTGTTTAGTATCATAAACATATTTCTTTATTAAATATGCATGGAAAAATTTATGAACTCTTATGTGAGCGGCTAACGCTAGTTCATATGCCACTAGCCCTCTCTTGGCCAGTATCTCAAAGGGCCCACAAAATCTAGATATTAACTTACCACACCTACCCAAGCTCAATGAGATTCGTTTTTCTTTTAATTTCAAGTAGACATGATTTCCTATTTAATAGTCTTAATCTTTTATTTTCTTATCTACATCGATTTTTTGGCAGTCTTGTGCTTCTTTAAGGTTCCCCTGGACCATGGTAACCAACTATTCCAAGTCCTTTAACAAGTCAAGCCCTAACATGAGCCGATCCACTGGGCTATCCCAAGTAACTAGTGTTCTACACTTCCTTCCATAGAGTACCTCAAAGGGACTCATCTTAGCAGAAGTCTGGTAACTGTTGTTATATGCAAACTATACAAGATGCGCGTAATCTTCCCACTTGGTGAGGTTGTTCATGACAGACATCCTAAGCATGTCCTCAACAATTTGGTTTACCCGTTCTATCCGCCATACTATTTGTAGGTGATAAGAAGTACTAAAGTTCAACTGCGTCTCTAATCCGAAGAATAAGGATCTACAAAATTTTCTGGTAAACTTAGTATCNTTCCCCGTTCTATCCGCCATACTATTTGTAGGTGATAAGAAGTACTAAAGTTCAACTGCGTCTCTAATCCGAAGAATAAGGATCTACAAAATTTTCTGGTAAACTTAGTATCTTGATCCGAGATGATTTCCTTGGGTATGCCGTGCAATCTAAATTTGTCCTTCAAGAAGATATCGGCAATGTGTACTTCCTTGTAGGTCGAATTCACTGGAATGAAGTGTGTTTCTTTTGACAATTTGTAAACTAATACCAAGATAAAATCATTTTGTTTCTTACTCTTAGGTAGACCAGTGATAAAATCCATACTAATGACCCCCCACTTCCATTTCAGAATGGATAATGGCTACAACAATCCCAAAGAATGTGGATGCTCAGCCTTGACTAGCTAATATTCTTGACATTTTGCGATAAAAAATGCAATGTCGGCCTTTAACTTAGGCCGAAAAAAGTGTCTCTTAACGGGGGATATCATCTTTTGATATCCTAGATGCCTCGAGTAGGGTGCCCGATGAAATTCTATGAAGATGTTGGGTCAAATGTCCCCTCCTTCTAGAATTTACAATCTCTCCTTGGACCATAGCAGTCTTGTTTCATCTACCTTGTACTCTTCTTGTTGTTGAAACAACCTCTCCTCTTGGACCTTCTTAAGGATTTATTCATAAAAAGGATCAACTCCGTGGGTCCTTATAATCCTCTAGTGTAAATCTGAATCAGTTTGACTTAAATTCACCTCATATATCATATGAGTTCATCGGCTCAAATCATCAGCAAACTTGTTCTCTTTTCCCTTAATATGCTTTAGCTCAAAATGGTACTCGCTAAGGAAATCCAACCATCTGGCTTGCCTAGCGTTTAGATATGGCTACTCAAATAAATACTTCAGACTCATATTGTCTATCTTCAGAAGGAATTTCCTTCCCATGATGTAGTGCCTCAAGATATTCAAGGCATGGATGATGGCTACTAACTCAAGATCATGTGTCCAGTACTTCTACTCATTCTCTTTTAACTTTTGCGATTCAGAAAAGATCGCGTAATCGTTCTAGAAGAGGACTCCTCTGAGCCCTTCATTGCTTGCATTTGTCCAAACAAAAAAATCCCTATCGGGATCTGTAATTCGTAGTATCGATGCGGTCATCAAAAGTTGCTTAATATTTTGAAAACTTTCCTCGCACTTGGTTTTCCATAAAAAATTATTTTCCTTCTTTTTCAAAGGGGTAATGGGAGAAGGTATTCTCGAGAAGTTCTCAATGAAATTTTGATAATATTCGGCTAATCCCAAAAAGGATCTAATGTTGGTGACACACATAGGGGTAGGTCAATCTTTTATGGCTCTAATATTTTCTAGATCCACATCTATCCCTGTCTCGGAGATGATGTGACCCAAGTACTATACTTGGGGTTTGTAAAAATCACATTTACTAAACTTGGCATAGAGATAGTGTTCCCGTAACAACTGTAGCCATATGTAGAGGTGTTTCTTGCGCTCCTTTTTATTCTTAGAGTAAACTAGGATGTCATCTATAAATACCAGCACAAATTTATCCATTTATTTACTGAATATATTGTTCGTCACTCACATAAAGTTCATGGGTGCATTGGTAAACCCAAACTAAATCACTACAATCTTGCGGTGACCGTACCTTGTACAAAAGGAGGTTTTGTGAATATCCTCATCGTGAATCTGTACCTAATGGTACCTGGATCACAGGTCGATATTTGAAAATATCTTCGCTCCTCCTACTTGATCGAACAAGTCATCGATCCTAGGGAGTGGGTATTGGTTCTTGATAGTCATATTGTTAAGATGTTGGTATTCGATGCACATCCGCATCATACCATACTTCTTCTTTACAAAAAGTATCAGTGCTCCCCAAGGGGACACACTTGGTCAGATATATCCTTTCTCTATCGACTCCTGCAACTGTAGTTTGAGTTCCACCAACTCTGGTGCACTAATGCGATAAGGGGCTTTTAAAGCCGAAACTAATCCTAGTGTTAGTTCTATGGAAAATTATAGGTCTCGTTTTGAAGGTAATCCTAGGATCTCATCAAGGAGTAAATCCTTGAATTCTACAAGAACTGGAAAGTCCTCTATGTGTTGTTCTCTCTAAGCCTCTATGTCTTGGATATTTACTGCAAACAACTTTCAACCTTTCCTAATGTGCGTCTTTTCTTGTAAATGAAATATCTGCCTTACAAAAACCTTCTTCAGTATGCCTTGAATATTCACTTGATTCCCTTGGCTATCTATACACAAGATTGACTTGTGTAAGCAATCGAGCATGACATGGTGTTGTTCTAGCCAGTCCATGCCGATAAGTATATCATATGATCCTAAGGGTAGGATGTTCAGGTTTACTTTCGTAGGAAAACCATTTAGGTTTACCTCACAATCTTTAACTATTTCCAAAACTTTCCATTTCATACCTATGGCTAATTATACCAGACAAGGTTTATCATGTTTTACTTTTTCTAGCTTACATACATAAAAAAATTTAGGGGATACATAGCTCCAGAAAGCACTGGGGTCAATCAATATTTAAATAGAAGTGCTCAAGATCTTACCTTCTATCTCAACTATGGTAGCCTGATGTTGTTCTTGTCGACCATCCAAGGCTGCATAAATTCGCGATGTTCCAACTATGTCCTCTACTGTTGGTTCTTGTTGTAAGTTGTGCAAGACCCCATTGGACTTGTTCTTACAATATCGGGCATAATGAGGCCCTTTTCATTTCCAGCATTTAATTTGCAATGGGGCAGAATCAGCTCCCCCATTTACGGATGGCTTGTTAGTATTTAGAGCTGGTACATATGGATTTGTACTTGTTTTGTTCAAGTTTTTGCTGGCTAGAAAACTGTTGTTCTTTTTTGTATGGTGGTGGGTTAAAACCTGGCTTGTGGTTGTTAGAGAAGTTCTTAGACCTATCTATTTTTTTGTTGAGGTTCTCTTGCCTCAGCTTCCCATGCTCATAGAAAATATTATATTTGTGAAATGTGGTGTCCAAGGTTTTAGGCATGTCAAACTCAATCCTTTCCTGAAATTTGGGAGGAAGACATCCTAAAAATTGCTGGATTTTTACCTTCTCATCCTTGATGTATGAAACATAATGTAACATATCTAAAAATGTGTTAATAAAAGCATCCATAGTCATGAATACCATATGTAACTTGTGAAATTCTTTCACCTTTCTGTTGAATAATCTTTCCAACATATATTCTTCTTGAAAAATATTGCGGAAATTACTCCAGCGTATTTGTCTTACCTCATATTTCTTGGTATGCTTCAAGTATCTCCACCATCTCGTTGCTTTTCCATTTAATTTATACATGGCCAATCGAGCCTTCAGTTGGCTATAGTAGTTATGAACATAGAAATATTTACTCATACCCAAAAACCACTCTTTATCTTTTTCCCTCGTGTTCATCTCTCCTTCATAGGTTGAGGATTTTATTTTTATGAACTCCCCCTCGATATTTAGTTCATTTCTATGTTTATTCCTGCATGGGGAAAGAGAGTCATCATTGGAAGGACTATGATAATCTCCTTCTGGAGGTTAAGGGGTATGTTTCTCTTTTCCTTCCTCTCTTGGGATGCTGGCACTTTTATGATAAGGTTCCTTTGTGAACCTGTTTGTGGAATGAGTGGGTTTTCCCTACGGGATTCCTCCTGCCATGTTTCACAGCAATGCTTCATTAATTTCTTGTTGTTCCTTTCTTTCATTCAGATTATCATCTATGAAACTTTCCAAGTCTTCTTGAAGACTTCGTCTGGTTTTCATAATATCATAATTTAGTTCCACCAACAGTTTTTCTTCCTGGGTGGGCGTATTCAACTTCCCTTCCCGGTTGTTATCTTCTTTAGTGTTCATGATATGAAATGTTCTTTTAAATTCCTACAATTGCAAATTTTTAATAACAGGAAAATTTTATGTTAGTTAAAAAAATTTAAAACATACTTTATTTTCCTTGCAATGAATGTTTAGTACGCCCATTTGGTCTCTTAGTGTTGAAACTGGGCTCTGATACCACTTGTAATGTCCCCAAAATTTGAAAAAAAAATTATAGTCTAATCATTTACTGCCTAAGATGGACATTATTTAACTCTGTGGAATGTGTCATACTTTGTTTATAGTGCTGTAATCTCGTAAGCTATTCTTACGTCCTCCTATCATATTTCTAGATGTGAATATTAATGTATTACTTACATTTTCATGATGTTGATACTATTTTTACCTACAGTTACGCATTGATGTGTATGTTAGTTATTTGATTACATACTTCATTGATTATAACATTTGATTATTGTCATATACACAATTATGACTTAACTTTGTTATTGGAAAAAGGGGTGGAGTAGCGGGACTAGTTTCCGTTGTAACCACCTGAGAGGTAACCATTTTCTACTTATCACATTAGGCTTACTTAGTTCTTATGAACTAATGCATTTCTTTCCACCTTACATGCAGGTGCACTTGGCAATGGAAAACTGCTCATAAAAGTTGAACATGACATGGTGTCTATTTCGTCACTAGCACTCAGTTTTACAGATCTATCTTAGAGACTATATGGTGGTTTTCTAGATGATGATTAAACCAAGCTGGGTGGTTTTCTATCCTAATTTGGACGAGTTGTTATTGCTATACTTATGGACTCTATGATACTGACTTGGTCACTACTACACTATATATTTATGTTGCACTTATTTACTATGGTACAAAGGATTTATAAAGTTGTTCATGATTTAACCTAGTCTTAGTGTATAGTTTTAATAGTTGGTGTAAGAGATTGTAAAAAAAAACTTGGCCTAAAGTAGTCCATGGCATATTTCATATGCCATGGACTTATGGTGTAAACCCTATGTAATTCGATGCACAAATGGGGTTTTACAATTCCTGTTGTTTTGGAATAAGGTTTTATATGGTGGCATGAACTATATGATTATGTGTTTTGAAAGCATTATTGGAGGCTAGGGTGGAGACATATATTTGCATGGGGAAATGTGGCATCCAAGCTTAGGGCTTGACTCATTGCATTGGTTTGGTCATTCCCAGTATAGATGTGTGAGCTCTACCTCTGTGCTGTGTGATGGTGTGGAACTTAGAAGGTTTGGCTGTGAATGACAAGTATATAACCATTACTTGTTTTGGCATTATTGTTGTCTATCTAGTTTGTTTTCTAAGAATACTCTTGTTACACTCAAAATCTATCACTAGCATGGCATTTTACCTCAAATACCAAACTTGAAGAGAATCCTGCTCTAGGTGTTGATTCCAACATATAAATTTGCAGCACCGCTATTACCCTGAAGTAGATTAGCAGTACCCTGTTCAGCACCGCACTAGTTGTGTGAGAACCAGGTGGTTCCACAACCTTTAACCTATGTTGTTGGTGCGGTTCCTACCCATCACGGCTCGGTCATAAAGGGGTATAAGCAGAACCCTTGTTAAAAGGTGAAAAAGAGTTTTCTCGAGGCTTCTAAATCAAGAGCCTCATGTCTAACCTTATCCATACTCACATGGGTTGGTTAAGGTTGAGATCCATCTTTATAGGATCTTGTTTCCACCTCACCCACCAATCTCTCAACCATTCTATCCATTTGAGCCCTATAAATACAATCTCATACTCCATGGTTGAGGGGGACAGAAGAATAATAGAGTTATGATGTTGAATTGATACCCTAGCCTAATCCATCAAAGAGAAATTGTGGAGCAAGTTGGAGGTATCGGGGACAAGGTTCTAGTATTGTGAAGGAGTGTCTCGACATTAACACAAATGGTTGTAATCTATTTCACTTATTTTCTAATGCAAAGTTGATTTCCTTCCCACATGTTTGTAGCATAAATCTCACATATATGTTATTGGATTCCTTAGTAACTAATATGGATGTGTAGATGATTTTCTGGTAGCTTTGATGTCTTTGTATGTTTGATATGTCTTACATCTATATAGGTCTTTCATCAGAGTTACATTCTAGGCGTCTATAATGTGCAGGGAAGGTCTTCAATCGAGTTATTCACTCATTTGTTCTGGATCTGAACCCTTTAGACTAGAGGAACAACTTCTGTCTGTAGAAGGTGACATATTCCTTATAACAAATTTTGCAACTCTGCTAGGGATAGATTTGTCTTGTTCTTCCTTAGTTTCTGAAATACTCTTGTCCGAATCAAAGCTCCAACCTCATATCTTTGTAGTCGGATGTACATCTGATACACTGAAAGTTTTGGTTTGAAATATTTAAATCTCTTTAGATCTGAACCACCTTAACTTTCTGTGCTCTGTATTGTGGTTGATTCATTAGTTTTTATGAGATTTTTGGCATTTCTAACTTGATTTTTTTCTCTCCTATTGTTCTGGATGATTATAGAGAACCGCACATGTGCCTTTAGCAACAAGCGGTGCCACCAGCTGAGGCCATTTAGCAATAGGCGGTGCCACCACCTGAATCGAGTGAGCAAGGAGCGATTCTACCTCAAAACTTCCTATCAGCAACTTCATCTACGCGGTGCTAGGTAGGCCTATCTCAGGCTTTGATTTTTTCAAGTTTTTGTAAAAAAAATGTGATTTTTTTTATTTGGTGTGTTTAATTGATCTTATCCAGACCTGTTTGAACTTGCTTGAGTGATTGAAATCTGAAATTTTTATGTGGAAATTGTTTGTTTGTTCAAATCAAAAAGCTAGGTTAGATTCATCATTCATTACTACTTACAAGTTTGTTTTTTCTTGAAAGGAATTAGTTGGAAACTATAGGTCATATTATATCTCTGCTTGTTATAGAATAGCACAAAAAAGAAAGACTCCCTTAGATCATTTTTCTTGTTTCAATTTCTCGTTAAGTGTGAGAAAGAATTATTTTCTATTTAAAAAGAAACTTTGTTGAGATTATGTCATTATTTCATTGAGCCTAAGCCATTGGATCTCTGATTAGCCTCAGAAGCTTTCAGGGCTCCTCTATTCTTTTGTCTCTTTTGCATCACTATCTCATCAAAAAGGAAAAAGTATCAATAGTTTAAGTTAGATCTTTCCATGCTTCAGAGAAACTCGAAAACATAGCTTGCATATGCATATTCAAGTGTTGTTTGTATTTATTCTTCATTTGAAAAGAGATCTTACCCTACTTGTGTGTTTTCAAAAGAGTTGATTTGAAGAAAGTGTTGTTTGATTGTATGCTCGGAAAGAGGCTTTTTTAGTTTAGTTGTTTGGGGAATTTTTTGGTTTTAAAGCAAAATTGAAAAGAAAAAGAACCTCTTTCCTTCCTATAATTAGGCATACTGAATGGTAAAGTGAATGAACTTGCATTTCATATCTGCATGGTTTTACTTTTCTGTCAAAACCTCATGCATTCACCTAACCGTCCACTTTAAAATTAATGGTAGTTATAATTTTAAAATTTGTATAGAAATTTGAGTGCTAGGTTAGAGACGTGTTCAGGAATCGTTAAGTGTATGAGCTATCGTTACTTGTTCGCACTACATCCCGGGACTCGCGTGGTTCTTCCACGTATCGTCAGTATATCGAATGGCCTTTCGCGTACCCTTGAGGTATATAGAAAGGTACTTCACGTACTCGATTGTATATCAGAAGGCCCCTTGTGAATGGTTTTTCATTAGACAACACTACTACTTATATGAGCTCCCATGTACCTTATGTATATTGGGAGACCCCACTAGGATATCCTATCTATCTGAGAAAAGTCGTTTGGTCATCTTTTGTGGAGCAATACACCGAAAACAACACTCAAAGAGATTACTACGAACATATCCTTGTGGTATATCATGAGTTGCATGGACTTGACAATCCTGGTGAGAGACTGACCATTTGAGCTAATCCTATCATTTGAATTTGCTTGTTGGCCTGTAGCTTGAGTAGAAGAAAGTTTTGGTGTGTTTTCTCTTAGCTTTGAATCGCTAGGTTAGATTAGGAATTGTGCAATCTGGCTGTGAGAAGGTCTAGAAGGACATAGGGCTTACCACCCAACTTTCCTCTCGTTACAGGAGAAGGTCCAATGGAAGCTACTGTCCAACGAGCTACAACTAATTCCCAGGTGGAGGAGAATATAGTTGTAGAAAGTGGATACCAATTCACTTCTTATACAAATCCCTTGGCTCAACAACCTCCTATAGCTGATATTTCCTTTCATAGACATATGGAAGTTCATACCGACAACCCTGTTCTATTTGAATATTGGCTAGATTCTATGTTTTGGAGAACTTCCATGGGGCAATACATTGCCTCATTTGGGGTAAATAGGCCCTCTCCTGAACAATCTTCACTAGATGAAGAATAATATAGACAAATCCAAGCTTCCATTTACTATGCACATGATTTTAAAGAAATAATGTAGAGATTAGATTCGATATTGGCAACCCTCATACCTCATAAAGATCCTATGTCAACTCTTCTCCCCTGTAATAGAGACCCTTGGCCCCTATCTGAAGGTAAACCTTGTTCTGAAGGTCATCCAATACATGGTGAGACTTTTTACAATCTAGGTCTGACCTCTAATTCTGCCCCTGTGGCAATAAGTTCTAGGTTTGTCTCGAGTCATCCAGTGCTTGCTATGGTTGGCAAGAAACCTTCAGTTCCACTAGTGTCAGTACCTTCTGGCACTAGGGAGCAACCCTTGGTGAAACCTATGTTACCCACTAATGGGACTGTTGCAAACAATAGAAAAACCTCTGTTGTAGGACAATCCACAGTTTATGTCCCCCCTACGAATATATTTAACCCTTCATTGAGTTCAGGCCAACCCTTAGGGGCACAACCTGTTGTTAGTCAATCTTCCTGGGGGTATGGTTCCCCAGTAAATCCAGTACCTATAGGAAATATGAATTGCCAACCTACCCATACAAGCATGTCATACCCTAGAATTCCATATCCTGGAAATATTTTTACTCCATGGGGCAACCCAACTGGTCCTACATGCTAGCTATGGGGGGATACCTATTCATACAATTGGAGGTGCCGAAGGGCCACATTATGGTGGTCCTCCTCCTGTGGGTCCTGGGGGTCTTGGTGGTCCTCCTTCTCATGGAACCATAGGTCTTAGTGGTCCTCCTCCTAGTAGTTCCAAGGGCCCTGGTGGTCTTGGAGGTCCTAGTGGTCCTCCTCTTGGTGGTCCTGAAGATCCTGGAGGTCCTCCCCGTGATGGTCTAGGTGGTCTTGAAGGTATTGGTGTTTTTGTAGTTCTTAGCGGTCCTCCTCCTAATCCTATTAATCCTCCTAATGGCCCTGTTGGCCCTCGCGGCCCTAACCCTAGAGGTCCATCTTCTAGAGGTTCATCATCTCATCAACCTTTTCAGCAGCCTGTGTATCAGTCCACTTACGATCCTACTGGTGGTTACATGCCTTATCAATATTACCAGTATGTTGAACCAAATCGTCAGTTACCTTTCCTAGCAAGTTTGGACTTACCTGATTTATGAAAAAATTGATCAATGAACCCATCCACCACAATGCTTCATGGCCTCCCATTCCAGTCAAGTTACGATCGGGTATTTCAAAATTCGATGGTAAGCAGGGATATTATCCTAAAAATATCCTTATGAACTTCCATCTATGGTGTTCATCCAATTCGTTGATGGATGATTCTATTCGATTAAGACCCTTCCAGTACACTTTGACTAGCACAGCCACGAATTTCTATATCAAACTTCCATGACACTCGATTGTGGATTTTAGTGCCTTGGAAATTGTTTTACTCACACACTTTCAACTACCTATCCGATATGAAATGGGTACGGACCTCTTAACCTCTCTGCATCAAAACACCTCCACACACATTTCAAATCATATTCATGAATGAAGAAGGTGGAGAAGCCTCATTGAAGCTCCTATCCCAGACCAACTTTTGGCTGATTGGTTCATGAAATATTTGTTTCCACCCATTTCTTGAGATGTGGCTATGTGGGGTGTTGTTATTGAAGAGAAAGCCATTAGTCGCATGCAATATCTAGATTTGGTCTAATCCTAGTCTGGGACTTTTTACAACCTCATTACTCAAGCTCCTCAACCTAGCAGTGACCTAGCTAAGCCACTTGCAAAAACTCTTGTTAATGGAGTTATTGGTTCAATCTAGCCCTCGTCAATGGTTAAAGCTACCAAAAAATCCAACCCTTCCACCCTTTCTCCTTCCAAACCTACGGTTTCCACCGAGGTGAATGCTATTCAATGTATGTAATCATCTGGTGGTAAGAATAAAGGAAAGGGTAAAAATAAGAAACCTGAAAACCAACAGGAAAACTCCAAACCTACAGCCTTGGAGAATGAAAATAAAGGAAAAAGTAAACCTAAGTATCCCTACCTATTATGTGGTGGATATCATTTCAAGAAAGAGTTTCCTTGACATGATGAAAATAATAAATGTTTAAAGAGTAACCCCGCACCAGTAATTCTCATTGATCCTTTTCCTTCTCAGCAACAACTCGTAGACCACATGTGTAGCTAGGGAAATTCTAGTTCCACAGAGGAAATTTGAATGATGTCATAGGATACTATTAATATAACAACTGGAATTCAGTCATATGACAAATTGGAGGAGAATAAAATTGAGAACACTTCTCCTGATAAAACTCCTTCTACTTGTTCTCCCACATCCTTGTCTAATGGCCACTTAATGATCGAGAAGCCTAACCTTAACATGATTTTGCATCCACCCAAGAGTACTCTTAGGAAGGTTTTTTTTAACCCTAATTCTTGAGCTGCATAGTTTTGTAATGATGTAGAAGACCTAGCTTAGGCACGATGTGCAATGTCTACCTTAGAAGTGCTCCAAAGTTGTTCGACACAATGCAAAAATTTATTAACCACTTTGGGAGCCATGGACCTGAGTGACATGAATCTGATTCATTTCAATCTAGAGAACCTTAAACCTATTTTACCCTACCAAGTAGCTTTTCAAGTCATAACTAGAGTAGTTAGGAAAAAGGTCTTTAGGACTATTCTAGATGAAGGTACTTCAACCACTATTTTTTCTTTGTCTTGTTGGAAAGACATTGGATCTCCTGAGCTTGCAAAATTTATCACAACACTAAAATCCTTTGACGGAAGAGGTTTCCAACCCTATGGTTTCATGTCAACCCTTTTATTTGAGCTAGGGGGAGAAACTGTTTCCATTCAAGTGGAAGTAGTGGATTCTACGTTAGGCTACAATATTCTCCTAGGAAGAAACTGGTTCTATGCTATAACTATTGTTGCTTCAATGGTATTTAGAACCCTCCAGTTTTCACATTTAGGAAAAATTGTAACAATTTATCAACTTCGTTTCTATACGATCGATGTCACTACTCCCATGATGAATAATATCCCTTTTCTAGGTTAGTCCCCTCCTCCTTACCAGTCGATTAGGGTAGAGATGTTGAAAAACTCCGCCCTCATGGGTGTGTTCCCGTCAACCCCTTTTAGCACAAAAATGGCAACAGTCAATATGATATCTTCATTTAATTATGATCCTAAGGGTAAACAAGTTGTTGAGACATCCTCCCTCATTCCACATGAAGCAGTTTATGATTCCATCCAATAGGTTTTCGATGTACCTACGGATGATCTTCATATAGTGGCCGCAGATCCTTACCACCTTCCATACTGGTTAGAACTTTCACTTCCTACTCTATATTATCTCTTGTAGACTTTTCCATCGGACGAGTCTATTATAGAGATTATGAATACAAGTATATTCATATGGGAGGATCACCATCATAGATCTTCATTCCTCCCCAATACCAATTCGGCAAATAATTATTTTGTATTGCTCTTGGGTACTGATATTATCGACAATCCACAAACACCTGTCTTGTTGCAAGATTCTGAGTCAGAAGGAAATTTATGCAACATTACGAAAATGGTTCCAATCGACATATCAGTCAATTCCGGAACAATTGAACATGTTCACATAGTGTAGAACTATTCAATAGATGAAACTGAAGAGTATAAATCACTTTTTAAAGAATTCTGAGATATTTTTTCCTGGTCCTATGAAGAAATTCCTTGGATAGATTCATCCATTGTAGTCCATGAGATCAAAACCTATCCTACGGCCAAATCGGTTAGGCAGAAAATTGAGACAAGTCCATCCATGAAAGGCTGGGACTATCAAAGATGAAGTCAAAAAACTTCTGAAGGTAGGATTTATCTATCATGTACCCCTGAAAGAATGGGTATCGAATATTGTTCCTGTGAAAAAAAAGCAGGGAACTATTTGAGTCTGTATCGATTTCCGATATTTGAATAAAGTTTGTCCCAAGGACAACTTTCCAACGCCACACATCGATCAGATTATCGATAACTATGTTGGGAGTGTCATCTTCTCATTTATGGATGTCTTTTTTAGCTATAATCAGATTGAGATATTTCCTGCCTATCAGCATAAGACAACATTTATATGAGAGTTGGGAACCTTTGCCTACAAGAAGTTACCTTTTGGCCTTATGAACATTGGGGCAACATTCTAGTGTGCCATGTCCTATGTGTTTCATGAAATTAAGAATATTGTGGAGCCTTACCTCGATGATCTCCCTACGCACTCATAGCTACGGGAAGACCATCCTTGGCATCTTATAGACATTTTTCCTGAGTTATCGCCATTACAAGAGATGGGTGAACCCACACAAATATGTTTTTTGCATTGAGATGGTACATCTCTAAGGATTCGTAGTTTCCAAGGATGGTATTCGGATTGATCCCTTAAAGATTGTTATAATACTCGCTTTACTTGCCCCAAGCAACCTGCTTGAAATCCAAAGTTTGTAAGGGAAGAAAAATTTTCTTCGTTGTTTTGTTTGTAACTTCACTAAGAAAACACATGGTTATATGCGTCTCCTAAAGAAGGACATTCCATTATTCTGGGATGACTAGGCCAAGTGCCCCTTCGATAATCTCAAACATGCTCTGACTCATTCACCCATCATACACCCCCCAGATTATTCAAAGGATTCTCTCTTGTATGTTGCTACCTCTACTACTACTATCGGAATTGTTTTTAACTCAAGAGGACCAGAATGGCCTAGAACACGTGATTTATTATGCTAGTAAGAATCTTCTAGATTCCAAAACTTGATACTCATGTGTGGAGAAGCTAGCATTGGCTATGGTCATTGTGGCCAAAATTTTTTGTCACTACATCTTTCTTCGCACCACTACTGTACTCGCAGAACAAAACCTTATGTACAACATTTTGACACGTCAGGTGCTAGGGGGGAAATAATCTCGATGGATTGTTATCCTACAAGAGTTCAATCTTGAGTTTTCCCAAGGTACTTCAAAGAAGTCATTAGTTTTTGTTGAGCTGATGTGTGATCTTACCTGTGCTTTAACAGATTCTGAGCCCAGTGATTCATTCCTGGATGAATTTCTATTCCTAATAAGCACAACTGACCCATGGTATGGAGATTTAATCATTTATCTCTAGACACAATGTTTTCAACCTACTATATCTCGTGAGGATAGTCACCATATTCGTCACCACAAAAAGTACTATATTATCCTCAATGATGCCTTGTATAGACATGGTATAGATAGAATTCCACGAGGATGCCTCACCCATGACGAGGCTGAAAAAATTCTTAATGATTGCCATTTAGGAGCATGTGGCGGTCATCTTTCTGGGATGGCTACATCTCAGAAAATCCTACACACTGGCTATTTCTGTCCTTCTATTTTTAAATATTGTCATGAGGCTATTAAGAAATGATCACCCCGTCAACACTTTTACTCGAAAAAGCGCACCCACCCTGCTCCGTTACACCCCGTCATTGCCATTAGCCCTTTTTCCAAATGAGAGATAGAGTTCATGGATTGTAAGCCTACCTCAGCCGACGGGCATGGTTACATCATAGTAGCCATGGATTCTTTCAGTAAGTGGGTTGAGGCTATGCCTACATATGCAGAGAATGGTAACATTGTCACCCTCTTTCTTTTCAACCATGTAATATCTAGGTTTGGAGTTCCTTAGTCTTTTGTCACTGATCACGGATCACATTTATGGAATCAGATGATCGTAGAGTTAAGTGTTAAGTTCATTTTTCGCCATGAAAACTCAACCCCCTATTATCCGTAAGCTAATTGTAAAGTTGAGGCCATTAACAAAATTTTAAAAACTATGCTACATTAGATGGTTGGAGATCACAAATCCAACTAGCACTAGACTCTCTTCTCAGCTCTTTGGGCTTATAGAACTTTAGTGAAAACAACAACTGATTTTACAGCTTTTCAATTAGTATATGGACTAGAAGTTGTCCTACCTATTGAGTGTCAGATTCCATCTTTGAAACTTATCGTTCAACTTCTCCCTAATACTTCTACCAAGGAAGAAATGTTTTTATATTTAACCAACCTTGACGAAACTAGATGAGATGTTGCCTTAGTTAATGAGGCACACAAAAAATGCGTCAAGGTGCAATACGATAAATCTATCGAACCTCGCGTGTTTAATGAAGGTGAAATAGTCCTAACTTATAATTAGAGACATGATAAGCTAGGAAAAGAGAAGTCTGAATCGATATGGTATGGTCCTTTTATAGTTTCCAAGGTTTTAGGAAAAGGGGCCTATGAGCTCATGGATTATGATGGAATCCACTTTGGGAAACCTTGCAATGGGTTGTACCTGAAGACGTACTATCCCTAGATTATTCATGTATGGTACCTTGTATATATGTACATTATTTGAATTTTTAGTGTGTTTTGGTAATTTCAATATGGTTTTTATTTTAATGTCTATACTATTTATACCATGTTTTGGTTATGTAGATTAGATGGCTTTTTATGGCTTCGTCGATGGTGCTTACTACCATACCCTGAACCTTGCCTCAGCTACTTGGGTTCTCTATTGCACTGCACATGCTCTAGTGAGTTTAGGAGAATTTTGTATTGGTCCTGCTACCAACAATATCACCGAGTATGAAGCAGTCATAGGTCTCTTGACTGAGGCTACATCCTAGGACATTTGTGACTTGGTAGTATTCATGGAATCACAACTGGTAGTTTGTCATTTAAACTATGTTTACACCATCCAAAACCCTATAATACTCTGTCTCTATCGGAGGGTATGCTTATTAGAAAGGTCATTTGAATTCATTACTTATAGGCATATCCCTAGGGTAGACAATGCAGTTGTTGAGTCATTGGAAAATTATATCCTAGATTGGTATATTGCTCATTCATAGCATGAAAGTTAAACATGGTTCATAACATTGTAAATAAATAGTAAAAACATATAAAACTTATGTAAATACATTTCCCATTTGAATTATAAACATTGGAGGAAAAAGTTTATATATATAAGTGTTTTTACAAAAATAGGTCACGAGACCTCATCTGAATCACTTTGGATTTTAGGCAGCACAAAATTATACAAAAATACGAATCTATGGTAGATTTCAATGATACATCATGTAGGAGCTAGTGATGCTCATGGTAGCACATGACAGCCCGCACTACTCTACGTAGAACATGTCTGAAGTGACTTGGCACCCCTGCTGTGTGCCTCTGATAGTGCATCAGGAGATCATCAATGGATGCATCAGTATGTCCAATGCCAGCCTCTCTAGGTTCTCCTCTAGGTCTCACATATGGTCATCGCCTCATTGAACAAATCAAGCTCTTGCTCATCTATCAAGTGGAGATGATCCCCCAGGTCATGCAACTCCTACATCTGCATGAAACTTTAAGGTATCGTTAGTATACATAAAAAATAAAAAAACTTTAAAATAAAAGAATACAAATAGCTATCTTAGGGTTTTGTTTCTGACCCATGTCTCCCCACTGTCCTCTAGGTGGAAGTGGTAGGTCAAGGTCTCCCTTGAAATCAGTGCCTATATAAGCATAATCCTCAATCATGAGGATCTAGTCACTAAGCCATTTAAAGAATGGAGCCCCAAACTTCACCTTGCCTCTCTGTGCTCTTGTACGGGCCATGATCATGATGCACCTCAACATACGAGGGTCTCTCACCCTCATTTTAGTAAAATTCACTTGGGGTCTCAACTAAGGGACCCACTCAAAAAAGAAATAGGCTAAGATAGAACCATACCCAAATTGTTTTAGTTCTTCTTGTCAACACTTGGTCAGCTAGTCTTTAAATATTGGTAGCAATGCCTCCTCCTAGTTAAAAACTATAGGTGCCATAGCCTCTATCGCATATAGCATATGTTCCCTAGAATCCTGATGAGGCCTTTGGCTCCCAGCCAACTTCTGCATGGTAAAAATAAGAGTGTGCAGAGGAATATCCACTACTACCTTAATGGGAATATTCTTCCCTGAAGTTCTAGTACCAGGAATGATCCAGATGGAGATCGGTGGCCACCCACCTATTCCACTGGCTCAAAACAATTGTCCATTGTGGCAGTTTCCTAGTTATTTTTCGGCAGTTTTTCGAGTCCTAAACTTCCGGGGCCGTTTTGAGGCCCTAAACGACGTTTTTTGGAGATTCGGGGCCAAATGGTTGCCATCGGTATGCATTTGATCAACCAAAAGTTGTAAATCTTAGATATACCTTTCCGACGAGCTATCGAACGCCCAAATCGGAGATCGTATGCAAAAGTTATGACCTCGGGAAGTTGACTGTTCAACTTACCACCGTGGGGCCGCAAACTTTATGACGGTTCATCTTCTAGGGTTACGTTTTGGGACTTTTGGGGTTCTCGCCTCATTATTATTATAAATAGGCCCCTTTGGCCTCATTTTGTATTCAGCTTGGCACGAATGAGCGTAGCGGCCACATCTCTTCTCAGAGATAGCTACCACCATTCTAGCAATTATATTACAGTCTGTTCTATTTCCGCCATTTAATAGAATATGTGTTTACTGTATCTCTGTTATCTTTGCAAAATGTCTGTTATTATGATTCTGTATATGTTCTTTCATTTCGTTCACGCATAAATCCGGATCAGTGGTATCAGAGCAATCTGCTCTTTGATTGTTTCTCGGCGTATGTCCCCGACGAGGTCCGAGTACAGAGAGTTTGGTCTCGAACTATTTTCGCTCGATCATTCTCGCCATCCCAAACGACCTCCCATGATGGAAGATAAGAGAGACGACGGAGCAGGAGATCCTATCAAGTCGCTGCTCGAGGAAGCCCTCGAGCGACAGAGGAACGAGATGATGGACAGTTTCGCCCGAATCCTTCAGCGAATGCCGACAATGGCCAGTGCATCTTCAACGAGCAGCCGATTCGGGGATGCAACTCCCTTTAAGGTACAAGTTAACTTTGATATTCCTTTATTTGAAGGCAATATTGATGCAGATGCCATGGATAATTGGTTGAATGTTCTAGAAGGGTATTTCTCTGTCCACAATTTTTCCGACAGAGAAAAGATCACCTTTGCGCTCCTTAAGGCAGCCCCCCATGTCCAAAATTGGTGGGGTACTTATTGTGACCAAAACTTATCAGACGAGTCTGAAATGTTTGAAACACTTCCCACTTGGGCCTCTTTCATAGATGCCATCAAGGAACAGTATTACCCTGTGGGAAACTATGATGACCAGTA